>CAKAOI010050293.1:74509-190354 GCA_916701655.1 Sebastiscus albofasciatus
ATATATGGTAAAAAAAAAAATTAAAACATTGAGCCTTAAAAATCATCTAAAACAGGTCTATTTTAAGGTGGATTTTCCCCTAACTATATTATTTATTTATTACTTAGTTTCTTCTTCTGTCTCCAACAACATGTTGCATTTTTTTTGGGATACACCCGACTCCGCTGGCACTTTGGGCTGACCTACAACACACACTCCCTTCATGTGTGAGAGAAAAATCAATGGCGTATTTGACAAGTGAGAGGGAAGGATGGAGGCAAGACGGGAGGAGGAGTTTGGCAGACATGCCCTGGATGCTGTTAAGCCCTAATTAATGAAGCGTGGAGACGAGGAGGGGAGAGGACGGAGAGGAAGAGCGGTGTGGAGGAGTGTGCGTGGGGTCCGCTGACCTTGGGTTCCCCGGGGACAGGAGCATTTGTAGGTATTGATCAGGTCAATGCAGGTGCCCCCGTTCTGGCACGGCTGGGAGAAACATTCATTGATCTCGTCGGAGCAGTTGGTCCCCACGTATCCTGGCAGGCACTGAGAGAGAAGAAGAAGAAGAAGAAGAAAAAGAGGAAGACAGAGGGAGAAGAGAGAGGAAAGTTTAATCAATGACATGAAACAAAGATGGTTTTTGTTTACCTGGCTGTTTTCTGGCCTCCATCCTGCCAAGGCCAGCAGATCCTTTATTCCAGAGGAGATTAACAAACCAAGCTGTTTGTCTTCTATTTATAACCAGGCCTCTTCATTAGGACCGCCTAGTGCTGTTTCAGCTGTACACCCAGGCATTTTAACTAATTCATCATACAAAACTGAAGTTTGAGATAAACCAATTTGATTGATTTGATTTAACCAAAACAGTGTTCATTTTGTCAGCTATTTTAGATTTAGTCTTAAAACAAAAATGCTTATTAGTTTAGACACATTTTAGTCATTTTTTATCCTTCATAGTTTTAGTTATTGGATTTTAGTCAAAATGTTTTCTCTCAATTTTGTCAGCTATTTTTTTTATTTAATCTTAGTCCTGTTTAGTCATCAGATTATATTGAACATTTCTGTCATTTAAGTCAAACTTCACATACAATTTTATCTTCTCATTATCTGATGAAAAACACAGGTTGAATGATTAAGAATGCAGCTTTCCAGTTAGTTGGATTCCTCCTGACTGAGCTCATTAAGGATGCGCGGTTCAGTCGCACCCACCGGTCTGTTATGAAAGCCAATCCACCCACCAAACATGTAAAAAACAATAAACAAACTAGATGCATAGTTTTCTTCAGTGCTGTTACCTTGCAGGTGTATCCACCTAAAAAGTCGGTACAGGTGGCTCCGTTCTGGCAGGGGTTCGGAGTGCACTCGTCCACCTGCTCCTCACAGTAACTTCCTGTATATCCCACCTGGCAGTGGCAGTAGTGAACGTTTCCTGCGTCCAGACACTGACCCGAGTTACGACATAGATGGACGACGTCGACTCCTACGCAGAGAGAGGATGAAGATGGTGGGTTTTTCGTCTTCACCAACACAGTAATTCACACTCAATATTGTGATTTTAATACGCAAAAAAAGAACACCTTTGGCCAAACCCTGGTGCCATCTCCCATCTTACCTCTCTGCTTGGCTGCCACCTCACAGGAGACGCTTGGGACGTCGCAGTAGAGTCCCCTCCAGCCCGTCTCACACTCGCAGCTGTACGTTGTTCCTGTCTGCCAGCATTTCCCTCCGTTCTTACAGGGTGACGAGTCGCACCAGCGAACCAGGTTCTGAACGGTGCAAACACACAGTCTCTACTCAGTAATTTACTTTTACCAATATAAATATCCCAGTTTTGATAAGTCTAAATAAAAAAATGCACGTATGGATTTAAATATTATGATCTACATTGTTTTTTTATATATATATATATAATAACACAGAAGTAATAATTCAACCAGACACAAAAACAGTTTCTTCCCTCAGGCTGTCACTCTGATGAACACTTAATCAGTCATACACTGTCAATAACCTTCTAACACCAAAATATCCACTGCTGCAGTTATACATTTGCCTATAATTTCGTCTTTAATGCATAATTATTTTTTTAAATATGTAAATTATCATCTGTCAATATAAAGCTGTACATTAAGTGCCCTAGTCATCTGAAAAACAATAACTTTCCAAACAAATTCATCCCAGTTTTTACCTAGACATCTTTTGACCTGCAAATCACCAAATCGAAAGTTTACTGGAATACTTTCTAACACTTGATATGAGAAGTGACTGAAGTAAAACCTTAAAGACAAACAGGCTAACATCTCTGTCCTCCTACCTGGCAGTTCAGTCCTATGTATCCATGTGGGCAGGTGCACTTGTAGGTGCCGTAGCTGTCCTGGCAGGTGCCGCCGTTCAGGCACGGTTTGGAGTCGCACTCGTTGATGTCGTGCTGGCAGTAGCTCCCAGTGAAGCCCGGCGGGCATAAACACGTGTAGGTGTTGATGCCGTCCATGCAGCTTCCGCCGTTGAAGCAGGAGCTGAAAAAAAAAAAAAGATAAGAATGTTGTAAATGAGTTGTAAAGTATTCAGCAGCTTTTTAGGAAGAGGAGAACAAATCAATACAACTCTCATTACCTGAAGCTGCAGGCTAATTCACATCTGATTTGTTCACATAAAGTTAACAAAGAACAAATATTTTTTTTTCCAGATATGCCCTACTTCAGTGATTCTCAAAGAGGGGGGGCGGCGAAATAATTTGTGATGAATTATAAAATTGTGCTGCATCATTAAAAAGCATATATCTATAAATGGAGGTCAATGGCGCCAATAAAACAAGCATATTATTGTGTCCATTACTCCGACCCACGTTAGCTTTGGGCCAATAAAAACTCTGATATGATTGTGACACACAGGAGTAAGTTCATTATTTTTAAGTTGAAGCAGTTACTGACAGTCAGCTAGACTGATAACTTTAAACATCTGGATTTATTAGGACTATGTCAGTCTCTCTGCTGTTCATTTCTTTAAATGCTTTTAAGATCAATTACTTGAAATGTAGGTTATAAATGCTGTCAAGATGAGTCCAACTGCAATTTGAATAAACTCACCTTCTGTTTAAAAGGTATATAAATGGTATTAACATTCAATAACATTGCAAATTTCCCTGCTGAGGGACTAATAATGGGTTATCTCATCTTATCTTAACATGATTCAAATTGAAATGTGTTTCTGTTTATCACTATGAAACAGGTCAGAAGTATCTAGGTTGAAAAGATTTAGAATACAAATAGCTCCGATAGCATCTAAGAGTTCAAATGGTAGTAAGCATGATTGGTGTTATGATTAAGAAGGGTCCCTGGCACAACTCTACAGTTAGAAGCTCATTTAGAGTACAGACTACTTAACCTCTGGTTTATGGGACAGCTGCAGTGTAAGAGACGTTGAAGTGTACATCCATACTCCACCAGAGGGGGCAGTGGTGGACAAGAAAATGAGCCCTACATTATTAACAAGTGGATGAAAATGAACCTGTTGATCTGAGCAGATGTCCTTACTCACCAAGGACCAGTGATCATCTGTCTTATCTCTTAAAATAAAAGCCGTGGGGTTTAAATATGATACTCTTAATAGGACACTTTGTGGTGTGTGTGTGTGTACCTCTCAGTGCAGTCAGGAGTGTTATTTTCACAGTGGATGCCGCTGAAGCCGGCCGGGCAGGTGCAGGTGTAGCTGTTGACGCAGTCGGTGCAGTTGGCTCCGTTCTTGCACGGGTTGCTCTCGCACTCGTTGATGTCCTCCCCGCACTTTGTGCCCCGGAAGCCGGCCAGGCAGGTGCACAGGAAGCCGTTCACCTCGTCCTTACAGAGGCCTCCGTTGCTGCAGGGGTCTGTGGGAGGAGGGGATGACGGACTTAGCTCAGCGCATGTGTTTTGAAGTCTTTGTAATGAGTCTACAGTATATTAATAAAAAGAAATGAAAGGGAGAAAGACTGGAGAGCGTACTGGGCTTGCAGTCATCGATGTTGCTTTCGCAGTTGCGTCCGCTGAAGCCCGGTTTGCAGGCGCAGCGGTAGCTGCCCAAAGTGTTCTGGCATGTCGCTCCGTTGCGACACGGATTCTTCACACACTCTTTGATGTCCACCTCACATGTTTGGCCTTGGAGGGGTGGAAAGAGGAAGATAAAGTAAACACACCTCTTCTTTGAAATGGTGGCACAAAACAAATACGTGTGGGTATCAGGATAAGATAAGACGACACTTAGTTGATTCCCAGGAGGGGGAATAAGTATGTTCAGTATGTCAGATGTCT
This sequence comes from Sebastiscus albofasciatus, assembly GCA_916701655.1. Classification (NCBI taxonomy): domain Eukaryota; kingdom Metazoa; phylum Chordata; class Actinopteri; order Perciformes; family Sebastidae; genus Sebastiscus; species Sebastiscus albofasciatus. The sequence goes on from CAKAOI010050293.1 coordinate 78,769, forward strand.
CCAACCAACCAGAGCTAATTTGACTAAATGAAAGTGGCCGAGAGCTGCTCATACCACCGTGTTGTACTTCCCCAATAACAGACATCATTTATGTCTTACTTTTATGGTCCTTTAATAATGTTTCAGCCACCGCAGTCATCACCGCTATTACAATCCCGCCATAGGCGAAGGGCTTTTTGTGTTTCGTTAGGACACACAGGTATGCAGACATTATTGTTTACCTTGCCATCCTTCAGGACAGACGCAGGAGAAGCTCTGATAGTCCTCCGACTCCTGACACACTCCTCCATGCTTGCAGGGTTTGGAGCTGCATGGTGCCATCAAGGTTTCACAGTTCTCTCCTGTAACACACAAACAAAACAACACACACACACCTTTAATCAAAAATAAATTACATTCAGTAATGTGTTTAACGTTAACTCTCACTGCGCGATATCATGTAGGAGTCATGAACTTGGAGATAACCCAACCCAAATGGACACAGAATCATCTTTCAATCAGTGCTATCAGAGGATTTTAGCCAGCTTCTGTCAGTATTAGAGGCCTGCGGAGACGTTTCCCTATCTGTTTCCATAACACACGGCTCGTACGGGAAGCCGGCTCCAGTTTCCGCCCATTGTGAAGCCATTTGCTGTTCTGTGAGACAGGAAGCAGGCAAACAGGAAATGTGTCAAGCAGCCCGTTCCCACCCCGGCACAAGCAAAGGCCTTTTATTACTCAAAGTGCTGTGGATTTTTCCGAAAAGACGACTCGACAAATACAAGAAAATTTGCCCTTAGACTTTCCACCGTTATCTGTTTTGTCAAATAATAAGTGAGATGGCATGAAAATATTTTCCACCTCTCTTATCAGGAATGCTTGGGTATCACAGAGGAGCAGAGTGAGTCAGAGGTTTGGTCCCTTTGAGGAAGTCTTGCTGTTGAACTTTACTCGAGAGTTATTTCATCCGCCGCACGTTTTTCCTCTTTAATAACTTACAGTACACAGGCTGTGGAAACGGTCAGGACACCAGGCCAACACATGGGCGTATCACATATTTTCAATAATATTTTCATACCCGTGTAAGGCAGGACACAGTTGCACTTGTAGCCTGCGACGTCATCGATGCAGGTCCCCTGGTTGAGGCAGGGGTTGGAGGCACATTCATTGATGTTGGTCTGGCAGTTCGGTCCTGCAGTTAGAGCGGACAATACATTACACACACTTAAGTCTAAGATGAAGGTCAAACGGTCAAGTGGCGTGGAAGTTAAATGTGGTTTTGAATGACAAACACCCATTACACAAGCCAAAACTTCAACACACACATTCATCTACACAAACACTGACCTGTGAAGCCCATGCGACAGGTGCAAACGTATCCGCTGGTCATGTCCTTGCAGGTGCCTCCATTCATACATGGGTTGGATTCACACTCATTGTTGTTGATGTCGCAGTTTTTGCCGCTCCAGCCGGAATCACACAGGCATTTATAGCTGACGGGGAGAAAACGTGGGAAAATCTCTAAATGTAGATACATTCAGTGCAGATGCAACGTGCTGGTGGTTCCATAATTAGATTGAAATGTGGTTTAAAGAGGATTTCTCTGCAGCGTCTTGGACCAGTTTGTGGATTGCCTCACCCGTTGATCTTGTCCTCACAGTGGCCGTGGATGCAGGGGTTGCTGAGGCACTCGTTGACCTGGGAGAAGCAGGTGACGTCATGGTAACCTTCTGGACACACACAGGTGAAGCCGTTGATGCCATCGATGCAGGTGCCGCCGTTGTGGCAGGGGTTGATGGCGCACTCGTCGATGTTGATGTTACACATGGTGCCTACGAGAAGCGAGAGGATACTTTGTTATATTTTCTGGAGGAATCTTTAAGCAGCAGTTCTCAATTTTGGTGAAATACGCTTATTAGCTTTCTTGCCGAGAGTTAGATGAGATTTCCTTTTTGTCATAAAATTCTATTTATTTTAAAGATATGCATTGGAGATTATTAACAAAATTAAACATTTTTATTAAAATAAAAAAAATGTAAAACCATCATTAATTGACAAAAGTTTAATTATTATTATTAATATTAATAATAATAATAATAATAACAATAATAATTATAACAACAGATACAAAAATAATAATAAATTATATTTAAAAAATATAAATAAAAAATATGTGAATATATTTAAAAATGTAGATGAGAAGATTGATACGGCGTATGTGCAATAAAAGTGCATTGATCTTCTCTAACTTTTGGAAAGAAAGTGAATAAAAGTATACCCCAAAATGTAAAAATATTCCTTTAAACGATGTAATCACATCACATACTGTCTTTAACGGTGTATAGACAGTGAAGTGACAATAATTTCTACAACACCTGTCAAAGAGGACGATTTTGAACATTATGTGAAGTATTATTTTAAATGCACAACGCCAACTCACACAGCAACACACAAAGAGGCCGCACAATGAAGTCCATATCTCAGCGCAGCGAATGTATCGATTTCCAGAAACATGAGGGGTTTTAAGTCGCCCTTTGTCGGCCACTTGAAGCGTCGACGCCATTCAGCCTGGTGCCACGCATAGCATAAAGGCAGCCCATTTAGCTTTAAAGCAGGGACCGGCTTCCAAGCTTTTAAAAGCTCAACTTTCAGGAATCTTTCAGGGAATCTTTTCTCCTGCTCAAATCCCAGGTGACCGTGTGTGCCAGAGTGTGTGTGTGTGTCCTCTCTTTGTGCGGGAGGGCAGCTCGCGGTGTCCTAACAGCAGCAGGCCGGGGACAGGGTGGAGCTGGAAAGTGACACCGGTCGAGCCTCAGAGGAGCGTGCTCACTCGCTCGCCATCTGCCACCCTCCCCCCGTCAAGACCTCTCAGTCCTCTGTCCGTACGTTTCCGTGCTCCAATCCGGCAACTTAAACGCTCATTTTGTCCACTGGTCACCTGAGACGGTAAACTATTACATCTTATGCTGACCCCAAATTACTTTTTAAGTGATTTCACTGTCGCAGTCATATTTCCAATCTTGATCGTTGATTGTATGGTGGTCTAAAATCTCAGTCCAAGCTGTCTTAAGTCTTTTTCTCGTCTTGACGTTCCGATAAAATCAAACAAGTTTAATATTATTGCAAGTTCAATGACGCAAATGTTGTCAACAACCAATAGGTGCGTTCTCTCCAGCGCCAAACAAGAAGCGGCAAACGAGGTAGACAGTAAAGGAGAAGCGTGCCCTCCCATTTGCACCACGATAGAGTGGAGACAGAAAAAAGCTGCAGCTCTCCAAATCCCCGCTGAGTATGCTATATGCTATAACTAGCAAGCTAACCACTGTCCCAAACGGGGATACTTGCAAGATAACGTTAGATAGATCGGGGATTTCGTGGGCTGCAGCAATTTCCACTTGTTTCTCAACAGTTTTTCTTGTTGCCTACCCGTGTAGCCGGGTTCACAGGCGCACTCGTAGCCGTTGATCTTGTCGATGCAGGTCCCATAGTCACAAGGGTTGCTCTTGCAGTCGTCAATGTTGATCTCACAGTTGATTCCTGTCAGAAAAATTGCTTTCAGTATCCTCGAATTTTAGAAGAAGGTTTAATGTTTGCGTCTCTATTTTGTATGTGCGTTACCTGTGGTGCCCTTGGGGCAGCTGCAGATGTAGGCGTTCTCGCGGTCCTGGCAGTTGCCGCCGTTCCTGCACGGCTGGCTCAGGCACTCGTTGATGTTGGTCTCGCACAGCCGGCCGGTGTATCCGGGGTGGCAGTGGCAGCCGAAGGAGGCCAGGCCGTCGATGCAGGAGCCGTAGTGGCACGGGGACGAGTAACACTCGTTGATGTCCGTCTCACAGTGCATCCCAGAGTAACCTGGAAGAAAAGAGGTGTTTTCTTTTGAGCTGATGATCCTTTTTATTACCTTGGTCATGTTTTTGGTTATGTTTTTATATATATATATATATATATATATATAATATAATAATTTCCATTCCCTTTTTGGAGGGCCTTAAATGTTTCTACTTCTCTAATTTGTTGTATACCTTCAGTGCACTCGCAGGTGTACTTGTTGGGTCCGTCTGTGCATTTGGCGCCATTTTTGCACGGCGTGCTGGCACACTCGTCTATGTCTATCTGGCAGAGGTTCCCAGTGAAGCCTGGAAAAACAACAAGAGGGTGTTACTGTGTGCATGTGAGCATGAAGGAGCGCGAATGTGTGTATGTGTGTGTCTGTGTGTGTGTGTGTGTGTGTGTGTGTGTGTGTGTGTGTGTACTGTGTTCTCACCGTTTCAAACCAGTCCCACTCATAATCCTGAACCCGTACTATAAGAGCTCTCAACGAATCAGAAATCTGCATGTTAATTAACAACTGCGCAACACTACAAACTCTCTATTTTCCCTTTCACTTCTTTTCAGCACGACTCCAAAAGGAGACGGGAGAGTGGGGGAACCGATTTGTTCAAAGCGAGGGGGGGAGGGGGGCCAGGGCGCGGAGGGAAAGAAATGAGGGAAGAATGAAAGTTGCGAGGCCTCCTGACCGAGAGTTAAGAGACAAAGGAGGGCCTGTCTGCTCAACGCAACGCCAAACTGAGCCCGTTGCCTCCTTTTGTCCCCCAAAACTTTTCCATCACAATGTGCATTCTCCTGTCTTGCTTTCACCCCTTCTCCGCCACCCCCTCCACTCCCTGCCCGCCTCGAAAAAAGAACCAGCTTGACCTTTGACCCTCCACTATTCAAACTCCTTGTCATTCAAAATCAACCAGCAGGCTTTCTCCTTTCTTTCTCCTGGAGTTATTCTCATCGCTGATATTTTCGTCCCGTCTCCCCTCTGTCACATGATGGTACAGTCCGAGGACTGGTAGGATGTTGTCTGATGAAGAGATAAAGTTCGACCCCCCCTCCTCCTCTTCCTCCTCCTCCTCCACCACGCCACCGCAGGAACACACAGGTGGTTTAAGCTAAAAAGACAGACTCAGTTGCAGCTAATCCGGTGAGGAAATATTTGTGTGGCTGGCGGCGAGCTGATTTCTCCCAGTGGACTTGTGCTAGAACCATTCACTGAGGACTGCAGCGTAGACACAGTGGAGACATGCATACAGGTGTGTTTTCAGTTACACACAAACTGTGGTTAGAAAGTAGCAGGGGCTCAGAAAAAGAACAAGTTGCTTCAAAATAATATAAATTTGGTACCACTTTCTAATAATTGGTTTTGAGTCAGAAATACTGGCTTTATTAATGGATAATAAATAATTTATTAATGCTTTATAGATCACTTTTAAGCTATTAATAACAGCAACTTTACTACTGAATTATTAATGATTACCAATATTTATAACAGTATTATTACCAAAAAGAAAGGATAAACACCCACCAAAGGGCATTGCCATCGTTTATAAAGGATTAATAGTAAATATTTCACTAAAGCTTTATAAATGAGTTATAAGAGATTAATAAGAAAATTTTTTTGGGAGGGACAGACTGTGAAAAATCTCTTTGGCTGTTCTCTTTGGTAGTCATGCAGTTATAAATGTTGGTAATCATTAATAAATGGTTAAAATGCATTTTGGTCCAGATCCTCCTGCAGCCCTTTTCCAGGAGGTCAAACGATCAAATCAGTCAAAGGTATTTTTCACAACCTGGCAACCCAAAAGTTGTTTTTATTAATGGCTTAAAACTGATCTATGAAGCGTTAGTAAAAATGTATAAGCCAATATTAAAGTCATTTAGGGCTGCAATTAATGATTATTTTCATTATCGGTTAATCTGCAGATGATTTTCAAGCAGGGCCGGCTTAAGGCACAGGCCATATAGGTAAATTGTAGTGAAACTGACGAAACACTTTTAAGCCAACAATATCAGGGACCAATCGTTTATTTATAGCATTATAAATACAGTTATTTATGAAAATAAATGATGATGTGTGTTGCAGCTGCCCTACAGGGGGGCTCCAAATCCAAATCCCACCTAGGGCAGCAAAAGGACCAGAGCTGGCCCTGTTTTCAAGATTGATTGATTGATTAATTGTTTGGTATGAAATGTTATAAAATAATACAAAATGTCCATCCCAGTTTCTCAAAGTCCAAGGTGATGTCTTTAAATGTCTTGTTTTGTCCAAAACCCAAAGATATTCAGTTTAACATGATATATAAAACAGAGAAAAGCAGGCTGAAAACAGCATTTTCTGCCATTTTTGCATGAAAAACTACTTTAACAATTAATCGATTATCAAAATAGTCGCCGATTATTTCTCTGTCGATCGACTAATAGATTAGTGGCCTAATCGTTGCAGCTCTAAAGCCATTATAACCCAAATTTTATCAACTTTCTCTTCCTCTGAGCCCCATTTATTTCCCTAACCGAAGAGTTTGTATGTACTTGTATTAATATGTATATTAATAAGCCATTATTAAAACCTATAAACATTTTATTAAGGGTGACTGTCTTATTAGGAAGTGGTACCAAATATCTTTTTGTGTCAGTATTTTTCTTTTTACTTATATCTCACTATGAAGTACGTAGCCTGGGACAACATTAGATTTTGGCACAGCCCTAGAAATGAAACGCTAACCACACACAAACTACTTAATAAACAATAAACAAAACAGCCAATGTCATAAAATAGAAACTTCAATGACAAAAAAAAAGTGTTGCTGTTTGCAGGCCGAGAGGGGAAAACAACACCAGTCTGCCAGTTTTCCAGCAGCGGGAAAGAAGCCCGAAAAAAAAAAACCCCTCAGTGGTACAAATTGTTTTTTTTGCCAAGATGTGATGCAAACGTTACGTTTCTTCACAGTTCAGCTACAGTGCCCCATGGAAGAATTCCTTCAGATGCATACACATGCATCCACACACAAAAGCTGAACACACACACATACACACACATCAGCCAAAGAGGGATTTATCCCCAGACTGCTGGAATCAGACATTTCAATGGCTCTCAGTGGGGTTTCCATGGCTATTCCATGTACAGAAATAATAAGAGGGGACCCTCGCCTCGGGCCTGGCTCGCAACGGGGACAAATTTACATCTCAAGCAGGGCGGTTAAGACCCCCTTCCCCTTCTTTACCCCTCCCTTCCTGCTGCAGTATAACGGTCTGTGCATCTCAACATCCCCCTCCCAAAACAACACTTTCACCGCCACCACCACTTTGTGCTGCTTCCTCACATAACCCTCTCTCACTGTCACACACAGTTTTCTTAGGCGTTAAGCTCTTGTGTTCACTCTTGTACCCCCTCTATCAATTCAAAAGCTTCCTTGTTGGGGTGTCTCTCTCTTTCTTTCTTTCTTTCCTTCTTCCTTTCTTTCTTTTTCCTCTCAACAGGAGGAATCCTGCCTCGCTCCACCCAGGCCTCCTTTGATCCACCCGACTCAGAGCTTACTCTATTTTCCTCCCCGAAAAAGAAAGAAAAATCACTTCCACCTCAATGATCCCAATGAAAGAATGCAAAACAAAAAAAAATTGGGGGAGTTTGAAGATCGTTCCCTTTTGCTTTCTTCTCTTCTCTCTATCCGAGATTCAATAGTTGCATTCCTTAACCCCTGAACAAAACATCAATACCTCACGTCCAAATAGTGTAACTCCAATGGCATTTCTGGTGAGAAGGCTGAAGCAAAACAACCAGCGGCCCTTAAAAATAGACCAAACGACTACCTCATTCGCCATCACAACACAGGAAATGTCATTTTACAGCAGCAGCTCTGCCTGCTATTATTAGCTCTCCCTTGTTCCCAGTCACAATCAGAAAGTCTTGTTTAGATCCACAAGTTTCTGCTCACTCATCAGACTTTGCAGAAGGGATAAGAAACTTGTTTCAAAAGTTCAAACTTCCCCGAGCCTTTCCCTATAGATTTTTTTTCTGCGTTCGTTCTGGGCTACCCGGGCCTGCGTAAGCCTGCCTCAGGGCTGGGATTAGTGCCCGTCCAGGAAGGTGTTTGTGTGTGTTTGTGTTTGAGCGAGAGAGAGAGAGAGAGAAAGGAAGGTAGAGAGAGAGATCGACCTCTGTGCCCCCTAGCCCCACGCCTCCTCCCCCCCTACCTCCCTCCCTCCTCTCCCTCCTCTCCCCTCCCTCCTCCGCAGCAGCGCGGCAGCCTCACCTGTGGGGCACTGGCAGTGGAAGGCGTTGGTCTTGTCGATACACTTGCCGCTGTTCAGGCAGGGGCTGTTGGCGCACTCGTCCGTATCGATCTCGCAGAACTCCCCCTCGTAACCTGGCCAATTAGCAAGGGAGGACCAGGAGGGAGATGGATTGGTTAGACGGAGACACAGAGAGAGGCATTTTCACACTGCTGTTATATAAATATACTGCTGTAACTGATTTTAACTATTCACAGAGGCTATATGAATAATAGTAGGACTACAATTATTTTCTCTATATTGAAAAATAGCTATCATAATTATGTTTAAGGTGATGTCATCAAATTGCTAGTTTTGTCCAACCAACAGTCCAACTAGAGATACTCTTCACATAAGACAAAGAAAAAGAGCTAATTCCTCATCAATTATAAATAGGGCTGACCCCTATTGAAGCTTCGCCCGTTGCCATGGTAATCAACCTCCAAATCAGTATTTGAATACTTCGGTTTTAATTTTTTTCAATAAGTATGTAATAAAAATGTATAAATCCCAAATAGCCCATGAAATAAGGAATAATCCCACAACATTATTCATTATTCATATTCAACATAAATTATTATTAGTTATTCTCAGACGAATATCACTTTGTTATGTGTAGCAATGAGTGTGTGTACAGTAGGGCGTCATCATTTTATCCAAACAACAGTTCAAAACCCAACAATTTTCAATTCACACTCATGTAAAAACAGAGAAAATCAGTAAATCATCACATCTGATAAGCTAGAAACAGTTGTTTTTCTCTCTTTATAAATGACGATTAAACGATAGTGAGTAGTGAGTCCATGTGACTTGTTTGTGAACCTTGATTTACTGTAATTAAGCAATATGAAGCTAAACAAATAGTTTAAGAAGGTCCACTATATTTATATTTTCATAGACTGTATATAAGAAGTGGACGTAGTCACCATGATGTCACCAGTTTTGAAGAGTTTTTTGACTCTAAATGGGACCATTATTTAAATGAACATCATGCTGTATTGAAGAAGACTTGAAACTAGCGATTGAGACCATAAACTCATGTTTACAATGTTTACTGAGGTAATAAATCAAGTGAGAAGTAGGCTCATTTTTCTATACAATCAGACTTATTTTTGCAACCAGAGGAGTCGCCCCCTGCTGGCTATTAGAAAGAATGCAAGTTGCCGGAGGTTGCTGCCTGGTAACAACAACAAATTCTGTGCCTTAGGACAACATGAAGAGCTTTGAAATGTGTTAAATGTTACTACAAGACACGGTCCAATAGCTAAATACCTACATTTTCTGTAATAAATCTCTCACAATATCTTACCTGCCATGCAGATACAGTGGAAGTCTCCTATTTGGTCCAGGCAGGTGGCCTCATTCAGACACGGGTTGGACATGCACTCGTTGATGTCCAGCTCGCAGCGCGCCCCCGTGTAACCCCGCTGGCACTTACACGTGAACGAACCCTTGGTGTTGATACACTTCCCTGCGTGCTCACACGGGTTGGAACCTGTTTGAACAGATTAATACTTAATAACTTCCCCTAAACAAGCCGTCATGTATGCACACGACCTAACAAGGAGCAATTTGACTGTGAAGACATGACAATGAGATGATTTGGGTGGTTTAGCGAAAGCCACGGCTGTGTGTGATTACGACAATAATACCTCTGAGGGTGTTATTTACTGTGATTATGGGCACAATTACGGGCACCGAAGTACCCATAATAACAGGAAAGAATGAGCTTGTGAAATGCTGTTCTTGACGGTAGCAACGGTTGAAATGTGCCTTCAATTATTCCGATTTTTGGGCTCAAACTAGACAACAGACAGAGAGCTTGCAGGTCAGTGTGGTGTGAGTTTTACCCAATGAGCACTCGTCAACATCCTGATCACAGGAAGCTCCCAAGTATCCTGAAGGACAGGTACAGAAGTGATTCCCGCTGACGGGGTTGGTGTCACAGTTGGAGCCTTTCTGACAAGGGTTGCTGATGCAGGCGTCGTCCAGCTGGCACAGCAGTCCTGGAACACAACACAGAGGACGGATTTCACAATACTGGACTGAAAATCCTCCCGTACATTATAAAGTATTCAACAGATGCACAACTCTAAGTACACATGGATGTATTTAGTCTGAAAAAGCACAAAGTTAACGTCAAAGATTCGATTTTATTTGTGGAAGAACGAGGTTAAAAAAACGTCCCTCCAGCAGAACAAACTAATAAACACGTTACTGATTATATAACGTGTCGTTTGTACGCTGCAAAAAATGTATACCTGTGCGGCCGTGGGGGCATTCGCAGTAGAACGAAGCTACGCGGTCATGACAGGTGGATCCTTGGTGGCACGCGGCGCTGGCACAGTCATCGATGTTCTCGCTACAGTCGTCCCCAGTCCAGCCGTTCACGCACACGCACTGGTAGCTGCCGTAGGTGTTGTGGCACGTGCCGCCGTATTGGCAGGCGTTGGGCATCAGCTGGCACTCGTCAACGTCCTCTGTGCAGAGCTGACCTGTGGGAGGACCAGGGGGTCAGAGGGTTAAAGATGGTTGATATCCCAAAACACGCTAGTTCTGCACCTCCTTTATATGAAGTCACCTTAACCTGATTAAAGTGATAATAAACTTTATAATAACTTCTCTACACAAACCTGTGAATTCTGGTTTACACTGGCAGTTGTAGGTGTTGACTCCGTCTACACACGTCCCTCCATTATGGCACTCGTGACCTGGACAGTCATCAATGTTTTGGTTGCAGTTTTTTCCTGTAAAACCTGAAACAAAGAAAAAAACATGAGTAACAGACTCCTAACAAGCCTAACAAGCTCCCTAACGGGGGCTTCAGATTTTCAGTTACTCCACCATCTCTATTTACAACAAAGGGAGTGAAACTGACTTCAGTTAAATGTGGTCAACTGTCTTTTTCTTCTGAAGAACGAAGGCAGCTGTACCCTCCTGAGGTCTGTGGTAACGTCGCCATGTAATAACATCCACGCTGCTATACAGTTACACAAGAGGCAGCCACTGGACTGTACATGTGGCATGTTGGGTAATATAAATCAAAAACAGTACAAGTCTTCACGTCTTTTTGGTCATCTTCATCAAAACTTGATGATGTTTTCTTAAACAACTGTTTGTTTACTTCTGGATTCATACAGCTAATAAAGTTGACTGTCAAAGTTAACGTGATTATAACGTGTAAACGCAAATTCGTTTTAATGCCACTAATTTCTTTAAGGCATTAATGCAAAGTTTTTAGCTTATAGCGGACTCAATTTTAAAGCTACAGTGAAGATACTGAAGATACTGGAGATAATGAAGATAATGAAGATACTGAAGATACGCGATCGGGCGGTAAATAATGCTCCAAACTTGTGCAAAATTTTGGCGAGGAAAAACTGGCATGGCCATTTTCAAAGGGCTCCCTTGACCTCTGACCTCAAGATATGTGTATGAAAATGGGTTCTATAGGTACCCACGAGTCTCCCCTTTACAGACATGCCCACTTTATGATAATCACATGCAGTTTGGGGCAAGTCATAGTCAAGTCAGCACACTCACACACTGACAGCTGTTATGTTATGTTTCGAGCATATTTTTATGCTAAATGCAGTACCTGTGAGGGTTTCTGGACAATATTTGTCATTGTTTTGTTTTGTTAATTGATTTCCAATAGTTAATAAATACATACATTTGCATAAAGCAAGCTCGTTTGCCCACTCCCATGTTGATAAGAGTATTAAATACTTGACAAATCTCCCTTTAACGTACATTTTGAACGGATAAAAAAATGTGCAATTACTTTGCGATTAATCGCGATCGACTGATAGCCCTACTTAAAACTTGTGCAACATTTTATTAAAAATGTATATTTCTGCAAAATAAAATCAGTGTTAATTGCTTTCAACTAATATATTCAAGAGGATGTGACAAGATTTCATAATTCATCAAGCACCAGTAACTCCATTACATCGTCGTTGCTGCTTCACACCAAAGACTCCATTTGTGTTTGTTCAAATTAATTAATTAGTTTTTTTTATTTATCCCTGTGGTGTTTTATAAGCCAATATGGTGATATAGGGAGAGGTGACATGCAACAATTGTGATTAAATACATCCCAAATGGAGGCATTTATTGTTTAGTAGAAGCATGACATGAGTGTTTTGTCTACAGGAGAAGAAGCAAAAGCAGGCGCCTTGATTTTGTCAAAGTGTATTCGTGGAAAATAGTTTCTGTTATTGCATCTTTATGGTGTTTAGAATTATGAAACATGTGGAAAGTATGAAACAAACAAGGCACCCTGTGGAGATTTCTTCTAAACAGTAAACTAGGCCTCAAATGCATTTCCTTATTTGCTAACTTGGGAGTCTTCTTCTTCCCTGCATTTTGCTTTTCTAGCCGACTTGGCGTATTACTACCATCTGTTGATCAGTGTGAAACCATTGGCAGGAATGTGTATTGTGCATCACCACAGTGCTTGGGTGCATGCATGTGCGTTTAGAGGCTGACATTTTTTCATTTATCCTGTGGGTCGCGGGATTCCAGTGGGATTCCTGCGGGATGGGAGTGAATTCACTATTCGTCACGTGATCCGGCACAGGAATCATATTAACAATAGGTCAGTTTATATATATATACAAATGAAAGTGAAAATGAAAATGAGTGAAAATGAGAGTGAAAATCCACTCCTTTGTGTCCTCATTTGCCTGCATAAGATAAAACGGGTACCCACTCACCCAAACATTGCTCCCTGATACTACTCCAATACTTTAAGGGCCGCTGCTGCCGGGAGCAGATCTCTCCACTGGAGCTCTGACCGCAGGTCAAAGGCATCCCAAAGGAGGCCCCGCTGGAGTCTGAGCTGAAGGAGTTTCTAGTGGAGCTGCATGATTTTGCGTGGAATCGGACCCGGTGGCACCAATGACGAGCATTAATAATAACTATATAGAAATATCCAATCTTCTCCCTGATGGTCTCGTTTGCTTATGTAGGTCATATAGAAGTATTAGTTTTAAACCAGTTCAAAGTTCTTCAAAGTAACTTTAAGTTTAAAATAAGTTGGGAGATTTTTCGAGGACGGAAAAGAAAAAAAATACAAGAGGATTTTCGAAGAAGACGTTTCGAGGAACAGCTTGTTATGGACTCGGTGGTGACAAACAAAATCAAGGCGAAGTTAGTCTGTGTGAAGGTGGTGGGCAGCAGGACTAAAGTCCCAGCAAACTTTGCTTCACTCCGCTATGTGGAAAGGATGTTGTCCTTTGACCATTTCCTTATGATAAGCTCCGATGTTTTCCTGCTCTGCCTTGTTCACACACTGTACACACCAAAGCAGAAACACACACCTATGTGTGCGCACACACACACAAGCAGGAACAGCCCTTCCTTAAATGACATCATCGCTTTAACAGCAACTAGCAGGCAGTAACATTTAAATTCAACTCGAGAGACTTCAGGAACATTTAGAGATGAACAAACTGACTTTAATTCAAGAGGATCACGTGATTCATGTCGGCTGTGATCGATATTTCACCTCAGCTCTTTTTCTGAAACTTAAGGACTTTTCGACTTCATAACAAGAAATAACGTAAAGGCCTGGAAACACCTGAAAGTGGCACAGAGAAAGTCATCCGCCTATTTTCACAAAATATTCACGTCTAGATAGCTTGGTGTCGTAGCAACTACTTGCAGAGCTAGTGACTGTAGCAGGCGAGCCAGCAGCACACACGCTGTACCATCGATTTCTGTCTCATAACTGTCTGCAAACCATTCCCTTTTTGTGGAGCATTTTATACTCTGACAGAGGAGGTTAAATAAAAGTGGATGGTGCAACGGTGCTGGTCACGCCATCATATAATTCACACCGATTTAAATGGTGGTGCGACCGGGCCTTAAAGTGATGAAACAGCAGAGACCTCCTCCCTAACCATGAATTAAGTGTAACCACCCTACCTGGCACACAGGAGCATTCGTAGCTGGTCTCTCCTCTCTGGATGCAGGTTCCTCCGTTATGGCAGGGCGACGGGTTGCAGGGCAGGTAGCGGCTCTCGCAGTGCTTGCCCGTGTACTCCAGCGGGCAGTGGCATTGGTAGCCGCCGACCTCGTTGATGCACGCCCCGCCGTTCTTGCAGGGCGACTGGCTCACGTCGCACTCGTTGACGTCCTGCTTGCAGGTCTTTCCGGAGAAGAAGGCCGTGCAGGTGCAGATGTAGTGGGACTCGATGGCGGAGCATTGGCCGCCGTTGGCACACGGGTTTGAGGCACAGGGGTCGGCTTGTTGGCACAGTTTACCTGAGGGCGCAGAGAAATGATGTTCTAGTATAGGCTGTGTTAGGCTTTTTTTCTGCTCTACTGCCATAATACCGTCATGCCTTACCTGACCATCCAGGTGGACAGCGGCACTTGTACGTCTGGAGACTCTCCAGCTCGCAGGTGCCTCCGTTGCGACACGGCGAGCTGATACAGACGTTGTTGATGGGCGTCAGGCAGCGGCGGTCGGTGTAGCCCAGTCTGCAGGTGCAGTTGAAGTCCACCGTGTTCAACTTGGTCACGGCGCGGCAGCTGCCGCCGTTCATGCATGGCGAGGTGGTGCACGGGTCATGAAACTGGCACTTGCTTCCTACGTATCCGTCCCGGCACCTGAGAAAACGGAGGCAGAGAGGTCAGCAACATGTTTTCTGCAGAGAGCGTCAGCTCAGGGAGATAAATGACGTCTGCAGACTGTGACATGCATCTTTATCTCAACTTTGACCCTTATTTACAGATTTTCTTTTCTTATATCTGAGATTTTAAGTATTTAATGTTTCTCCCAGAAGTTTTTCCTTTATAACTAAACATACTGTGCAGCTACTTGATCCCACCAAAACAGTAACCGGGCTAAAATAAGCTCATATCACCATTTAACAACTGCACACGACATTTCCATTTCCTTTCTTTCTAATTAAAGCATGACAGCTTTAAAATTCTGGACTTTGGGCCCCATTTCAGTATTTATCAAACAAAAGATTATGAAGAACCACCATTATATCATGAATACAAACAATTTACTAATGATCTAATAAAAACCTTCTTTCTACAAGATATATTGGTCTACTAATAAATGTCCATTCCTTCTTTATTTTCCTCATTTAAAATTAGCATCACAAAGAGTGGAATTGGTCAAAGGGAATTCCCAAACACTATTTTCATCCATCCAGTCTTTTTAAAACTCAGCCACGGATTGAAGAGTTCACAAGGGTGAGACAACAAGGGTCATCCCTTTGTGTGCTACAGTGCTTATAAATCAACTGTTCTAGTAACCAACAGGACTAACGATCCATTTCTCTTAAACGATGGTCCTGTCCCTGCTGTTTTTACAACACGGCAACACGGTCATGAGAAAGTATGCTTTAAATGGGGCATCCGTCTTTCTGCCGTGGCCCCCCCGCCCCGCCAACAATGTGTTTCAGGCTGTAAAGCGGAGTGGAGGGAGAAGGGGGGGAGATAAACTCCTGTGATGTTTCTCACAGGTTGCGTCCGAGTCATAAACACCGCTCGGACCCCGGAGAACAAGTTCCCAGAGAGAGAGAGAGAGAGAGAGAGAGAGAGAGAGAGAGAGAGAGAGAGAGAGAGAGAGAGAGAGAGAGAGAGAGAGAGAGAGAGAGAGAGCTGCTGCCGATCTCAGGGACACATTCACACATTTACAATTACAATGAGCCGAGTTGAAGGAAGTCCCCTGAGGATACGCACGGCTCAACAAAGAGGCCACACACACACAGAGCAGCCACACTCTCATACCTACACAGTGTGCAGTCTTTTACACACACAGGAAGATTACGCACAAAGACTATGCACAGGATTTTGTATATTTACAATTGCATGCTTATACGTATCCACAGACAATACTATAAACTCTGCAGCGTAAAGACTAGAGCGGAGATGTTACTGCCAACAGTTTTAATATCTGATTAATCAGTTTATAGGGATGTGTATTTGCAAGAATCTGGCGATACAATACGTATCCTGACACAAGGGTAATATATTGCAATAAATTGTGATACTGTAAGCTAGAGATGGGACGATGAGGACATTTTCCCACCGGTTAATAAACTGGTGACAACACCGGTGTTACAGATTACACCGGACATTTTACACGAAAAGATGACGGTCAATATATGTAGCGAGCTTACTTTGATTTCTAACGTCGGATGGCTGTGTATAATATCGCTAAATATTTTCTTATCCTATCCGTTTAAGTCATTTATTATGTAAAAAGGCCAAACATTTCCATGTTCTAGTTCCTTTATATGATTATATGCAGATTTCATCGTTTTTTTTTTTAATCACTGAAGCCAGACTTCTGTTAATATTGATTGTTGTCTCAACACAAGCAGTCATACGATAACTTTGCTTAAATAAAATCAGCAAAATCACTGTAGACTTTGAGTCTGTGAATATCTAATTAAAGGAATAGTTCAATATTTTGAGAAATGCGGTTATTCCTTTTATTCCCAAGAGTATAGGGCTGCAACTCACGATTATTTTTCATTGTCGATTATTCTGTGGATTATTTTCTCGATTAATCAAACTAATTAATTAGTTGTTTGGTTTATAAAATGTCAGAAAATGGTTGAAAATAGCTATCAGTGTTTCCCAAAGCCCAAGAGGACGTCCTCAAATGCCTTGTTTTGTCCACAACTCAAAGATATTCAGTTAATAGTCATAGAAAAGTAAAGAAACAAGAAAATATTCACATTTAAGAAGCTGGAATCAGAGAATTTAGACTTCTTTTTTCTTTAAAAATTTACTCAAACCAATT
Organism: Sebastiscus albofasciatus; assembly: GCA_916701655.1. Lineage (NCBI taxonomy): Eukaryota > Metazoa > Chordata > Actinopteri > Perciformes > Sebastidae > Sebastiscus > Sebastiscus albofasciatus. The sequence goes on from CAKAOI010050293.1 coordinate 95,618, forward strand.
AATCGATTAGCAAAATAGTTAGCGATTAATTTAATAGTTGATATTAATTGTTGCAACTCTACAAGCGTTATAAGATTGATACCAGCCTCATGTCTGTACATTAAATATGAAGCTACAGGCTTAGCTTAGCGTCAGCTTAGCTTAGCATAAAGACTGGAAACGGGGGGAAAAGTTAGCATGACTAAGATAACAAAATCCACCTACAGCACCAGTATCTGTCACTTATTGTGTCCAAGTGTCTAAACACAAGCAGCCCTACAAAAACTTTGACTGCTAGATTGGCAGAAATTGTTATTAAGTAGTAAATATCTTATTAAGGAATAAGCAAACAAGAGTACGAGTTTGACCAGGCATTCAGTGCCAACTGTCAGCACTTGACAGTTTCAATACAAAGTGTGCTTCAGCGTGTTGAGGCCCTTTTTTGCAGCTCTATTTGACACCAAAACCAACCACCTCAGACCTGCCACACTAGAGCCTCCCCAGCGCCACATTCCCATATTCATCAACTTCAGAGATTCAATACTGTTGTCAACAACGCTGGGTGGCCAGGGAGGCTTGGTCATTACAAAAACAAAGCATCTACTCAATAGCACCGGAGACGAGAACAAAAAAAAAAAATCTGCAGTATTTGGAATTCTTGTTCCTAATCCGTCCTTTCCAAAAAGTCGAGACACAAGAAAAGCAGCCGTCATGGCACCCTTCAGCAGCTCTCGGGGGCCAAAATGTGCTCGCTTTGACCCTTTTGTCAGCACTCATTCATCCCAAGGACAAGGCAGCATCTATGCCACAGTGTTTGAGCTGCAAGCCAACGTTATGGACACTTCAAAGCACCTTGCCCCCACCTCCACGCCCGTTATTCTTCCCTCCCCAGAGAGGATTCGCTTCAGCATCAGACAAGGGATGGGAAGAGGATGAAACGGAGGAGACTGTGGCGCTACCTGAAAGATTTCTGCAACGTGAATTCCTGCTACGGAGGAAAATCACATAGGGGATGTCTAGAAATCTAAATTTTCCTAGACTTTATTGTTATTCTCTTTTAATATTGTTGTGTTTTACTCTCACGCAGAAACAATATTGTGCATAAAACATCCTGCAGACATCAAAGCGGCCATTCAACATTAAAACCCGCCGTCACTCTCAAATACCTGAGCAGAGCCAGCAAGTCTGTCAGCCCCGAGGGGCTGGCAGGACCATGTCCCCAAACATTCCCAGGGGGTCCACTATGTGTGTGTGTGTGTGTGTGTGTGTGTGTGTGGGTTTAGGGACAGGGTTGTAGGGACAGACGTGTGTTTAGACAGGGTCTCCCTCTCAGGGGATTAGGCAGCCTAAGGACTGTGGTAAGGAAAAGAAAACATCACATGCTAGGCTGCCCGCTGCACAAACAGCAGTAGTGAGTGGTGGCATGTCACCAGCGGAGAGTGGTACCTTAGCTTACTGGCATTTAGCCTGGGAGCACTGGAGCATTAAGGTCAGACAAGCACTGGTGGTGTCAGAAGCTAAAAGTCAAATCTGTTACATGCAAAAAAAAAAATCTTTCTTTACAAAATCACACAGTCAAGAAAATGATTAAGTAATTAGTCAAGTAATTATATAGCCCCAAAGTGGTACACACATGCTGAACCAATGAGTGACATCATTAGACTGTTGATTCAGACAAGGAAAAGTCCCCGAAATAACACTTTAACAGTAGAAATATAGATACACTATGTCTCTGAAAGATAAAGGAAACAGCCTTTTAATCTGATGAAATATTGTGACATTCATACTGTTTATATTTTAGGATATTCTTAACTACCCCCTCCTGTTAATTCCATTTATTGCCCATATAACGTTACATCTGTACATAACTAAAATGTGAGAGACCCTCTACACATAACGTGTTATTAACATGTTATGTTAAATTTAACAGTTGTGTTCCTATAGTGTGTGGAGAGCAACGATTTGGCCAAAATAGCACAACACACACATTTTCATTCATGAACAACCAGAGTCCCGACTAAAAAAAATGGAAATCTCGCAAAATCTCTCCCGATCAAATGTGACTTTAGTGTAAACAAACATGGCGGACGACGGGGAGGAAGAAGTAGTGATGTTAGTTATTGCGTGACTTTGTACTGAACATTCACAAAGGAAAATAATGTACAATGGATAATGGAAATCAACAAGTTGGTCCTCCATTACCGAGGTCCATCTTACTACTACTTTATGCTTCATGTTTTAGCCGCGGTCACCATGGCGGCGGTGATTGTCCTTCCTTCTTTGGTCAGCTTGGTTCTCAACTGGCTATCGTTCTTTCCCACGTGACTGTTTCATCAGTTGTCCTCAGGGTTCCCCACACGCAACAGGATATCCGATCGTAAATATTGAACATGTTTTAATATTTGCAATCGGTGCGGCCAGGATGGACTTGTAAAAAACACTCTTAACCACAGGAATATCTGGAAAGATAATCTTCAGAACCATCAAAAAATCAGGGCTTTGCTGAAGATTGTCGAGGAATTGGGCCCAAAATCGTCTTGATTCTCTTGTAGTGTGTGACCCACATTAGTCGCTAAACTGCATTTTGTGCAATGATAATAAAGTTGAATCTAATCTAATCTAACAAACTTCGATTAAGGAGCTAAAAGCCAACTGAAAACAACCAACCAGTCACAAATGTACCAGAAAGTTAAGAATCTAGTTTTCATGTTACTGAGAGTATTTACATACAATCTTGATTTAATGAGATGTCCACTTTGAAATTCATCACTTTTTGTCTTCTTACTGTAGCTGCTGTGAGAGTGAAACTGTACTTTTGGCCACTTTGCAGGCTGTTGTTCCAAATTTAAACTTTAACATCCAGAAACTGGAGACACTGTTACTCTGAATACTCTGCTGCAGCTGCACTGATTTAATCTGACAAGACGGCCGCATCTGTACATTAAAACCTGCGGTGTGGCTGGAAATTCTTGTACATAATATCTGAGCATCTGTATGGAGTCCCTTAAGAGGACAGTAGGACTGTGTGTGTGTGTGTGTGTTGCAGGGGGGGTCAGTAGAGATCTGGCTGCTAGAGGGCCAGTCCAGTTAAGTCCCAGCGGTGGCGGTGGCGGGTGCTGAGGTCGTGAGGCGCCACACGAGCTCGCTGGAAAAAGGCCGCAGGGAGCAGGTGCGCATGTTAATGAGGAGACGGCAGCTGCTGCCCCCCACCATTCACCCCCTCCTCCTCCTCCTCCTCCTCCTCCCCCCCACACCTCCCATATCCCACCATTCTGCCTCCTTCCTCTGCATGGCACGCCATCCTACTACTGTCCTCAAGCCTAGACGGAGACAAGAGCCACGCACTGCAAAAAAATAGTTTATTAACTTAGGAATGAGTCGGAAATTGTAATTTTTCTGTTTTTTTTTCTTAATATGATTGAGTTTGTGTGTGGTGGAGAACTGTTTTTAAATTTGTTAGAAAAACTGCAAACTATGGCACGAGAACCGATACTTCGGTACCGAGTCAATGCCACTCATTTTTCCTCAGTACCACAGGTACCGGGGTTCAGGGCTCGAGACTAACATTGTCCCGTCGTCTCGGGGACAATAGAAAATTCCCCTGATGATGCTACATTGTGAACAACAAATCCGTGTTGAGATCGGCAGGAGGAGAGCTAGTTAACGTTAACCGTTAGCAGCGCAGTACTGCCCGGCTAAATAACGGAGCTAACAGCTAACGTACGGAGGTTGCATTGAGTCACATTATGATGCTTTCAAGCTGTATTCAGTATAATGAGTATTGGGCGAAAGTAAATGATAATGGTGTAAATGTAATCTTGTAAAATTTATTTTTTTTGCGAGAAACTTGAGGTGGATCATCACGGATTTAATAATAAAATCACAAATAAAACATTATGGAAATGCTAATAAAGGTTGAAGTACATGGGATTTATTGTTTTATTTTTTACCATGGTAATGAATCGGGTATCCAGAATCATGGAATTTCACTGGTATCGATATCGACTACTAAATTTCCCTACTTCAAACAGAACATTCAATAAATATATAAAAGCCATTTAAAAACAAAAAAATATTAAAAGTGTGAATATATTTCAAGAATGAAGCTGACTGGTGTTGAAAAAACATGTAGAGTTGGACACTTTTTACAGTGTTGGTATCTGAATAGCCGCCGCCGCCCCCCTCTCCCTCCTCTCCTCACTACTTAGCAGAGAAATGAAGAGCGAGCGAGGAAGAGGAGAGAGAGCGGAGGATGAGTGGGCCCATTGTTTTTCCTCCCCATTCAGAGTTGACCACAGGCCGGGCGTATTCAGCTGTTACACCTCCTCTCTCTCCTCTCTCTCCCCTCCTTCCCTCCTCTCTGTCTCCTTAAAAAAGATCTTTCTCTTAATCTATCATTATATATGGCTCATCCCTGAATTTTCCCCCTTTTTTTCTCATCATCGGTTTCACTTCCTCTGTTCAAAGTCGTATGGTCGCTGGCATCCGCTGGCTCCCCTCTGTGCACCTTCTTTCCCTCCAAACCCCCCCACCCCTTCATTCCTTTTCATTTGTAAGACACCACATTAGGATTTATACGTCTCAACTGACTACTGCTCACTCCCCCTAAAACTTTCTTCCAGCGTTTTTAGTGGTCTGCGATGTTTGAGGCCAAGCGTAAGCCAAAAGAAAAGCTTAAAATCCAAAACACACACACAAGCAAGCAGCAGGGCAAACAAAGGGGTCTGAAAGAAAGGAAGCTGGAACTGGTTTGGTTGGGTTTTCAAGAGGAGAAAGACAGAAAGGGGTTGCCAGTAGGAATTTTGGTGTTTACTCTAAAGAGTCTCCTGTCCTGATTCTTAACCCGACGCTCGCTGGCAGCCGCACTTTATGGCTCCTTGAAAAAAAAGAAACTCGCACCAGCTTTGAAACCTGGCATCTGCCCTCGCAAAAAAACAGCCCGGCGTCTCACACCGAGGCCTAAAAGACAAACAAGATAGAGCCGTACCTCGGTGCACGTGGACGCACTGTGCAAACACACTCGGGCTGAGGTGCTGTAGCAGTAAGTCAACTGTAGCACACGCTAGGCAAAGAATGCTAACAGTTTGCTCTTTAACTTGGCGAGAGCCTGTCAAATACGGCACAAAGCGGCGTTTACAGGCAGCGAGCTTAACGGCCTCAATGAGAGCACAAATGTATAAAATAAGGAGGGAGGAGACAAAAGATATAACGACTCTTTTATGGAGTTGACTGTATTCAAAACAAACAGAGCAAAGCAGCTGCTTCAACAAGAAGCCCGGTGAGCGGGATAATCTCAACAGCAGCAGGTAAACTGGGCCGCTGGAAAGGTAAATAAAGAAGACATGAAAAGAGACACACAAATCAGAAGCTGAGCAAATATCAGGTGTTGGGGAGGGATCGTATAACTGCAGGACAGCAGTGGAATTATCTCCGCGGTAAGGCCGATACTGTTATTATCTTTTCTGTCATCCCTGCCCGGTAGCCCTCATTGTTCTCCTCTGCGCTCACTTCTCTTCTTCTATTGCTGCTGCCGCAGTAGCCCGTGGCAACAGGTCCCCGACACTGATGGGATGCATAACAGGGCCGGGCGGCGGCTCGAGCCGGCAGCAGATGTTGTGGTGACATCTGACCCTTGGCCAGGCGTCACTCCGAAGGGGCTTTCCTCAGTGTCGGGCCAATCTGCCATCTGCCATCTTTCTGAGGTCTCACACAGATGGGGACGGAGGCTTTAATATGGAGGCTACACATGTTGCACTGTATACAAATAAAAACCTAGAGCGAGCACACAGATTTTGGACCCCCAATCTGAATCCATTTTAAGAAGCTTAATGAATTAGGTTGTGCATTTATTGAATTATCGTGCCATGTAAAGCCCTGTGGGAGACAGAATCAGTGTCTGGGTCCATTTCTGTAAATGACATAATTACGATTATTTTAGGATTATTCTTTGTTTATCCATCTTTTTAGACATTTGTGCAAAACATGACAGAAAATAACTAATATTAATGCTGTTAGTTAAAGGAAAAATCTGGTTTATTACAATTTGGATCATATTTTCATGGTTTTGGAAATCGTCTCTATCGTTTCTGATGACACTGTACTCGCTGTATTAACTGCTAATGTCTGGGAACACGGTGACATCTCGACACTAAAATCTGATACGGCAACAAACACGCAAGCCGACAGTTTAACCAGATTACCTAACCACTTTATTTGGAGATACAAGTGAAAGTTAAAGCACCCAAAATATCAGAATCCTTCAATGCAAAGCAAAACTGTGTACATCCACAGCTACGGTAAGTGAGGCAGGTCAGATGAACTAGGAACCGAAAATGAATTGGACATGACATTGGTTCCAGCTATCTATGTGAGGATATGCTGATTCTTTGTCCAATATCAATGCGGATGTGTCATCAGGGAAATTTTCTATCTTCCCCGGGACGCCGTTAGTCTCGAGCCCTGATCCCCTGTACCGACGGTACTTGCAGTACTGTAGAAAAATGAGTATTGTCACATTTTCAGAATTTTGGTTCGGTTCTCGTGACATCTCTAATTGTAAATCGAAATTATTTTAGTTGGTCGAACAAAACAAAAAAAAGCAATTTGAAGACGTCATCTTGATCTTCAGGAAACTGTGGCTGACGTTTTTCACTATTTAATAGACCAAATGATCATTAGCTGCAGCACCACTAAGAAGTCATACTTTTGCTTTCCCTTGTCAGACTTTGCTCCTTTCAGAGACGACGGCCAAAAAGATGTAAATAAGACACAAGTTGTAATAAACCAGAGTTATGCTTTAAGACTGTCAAATATGTTTTCTCTCTCTCTCAGGTGTCTCCTTCAGTGACATAGAGCTTTCAGCAAGGAGTCAAACTGTGTTAGTGGAACATGTTTGTACCTTCCCCCCCCTCCCCTCATCCCTCCCTTCATCCCTCCCACCCGTTCTCATTTCCTGGCTGTTTGGTCCTGTGCCTGGTCTAAGTCCCCTTTAGTCTTGTCTGATCTGTTTTTAAAGCATTGCCCAAGGGGGGGCCTCTCCTTTCCCCCACACTTCCCTCCTTTTTCTGCCCTCTCTAATGTTTTCCCAGCAGCATATAGTGGCTAACCACTGTGACAACTCTGCCACCACTGGTGGAGAAAATCAACACTGAAATAAACGCCTGAATTCAGCTTCAATCACACAAATCCGAGTCTAGTGAAATAAAAATAGCTCCTCCACTAAAACCAAAGCTGGCACAAAAAAGCAGGCTTGTTGTTTGTTGTGGAACTGAAACCAGAGTTACCACCAAATCCCCACTGGCTACAGAAATTACAGGGGGAAACGCTGCCCCTCTCTCCCTCTCCTTACATCCATCCTTCTTTTCCTTCCTCTCTAATCGTACAGGAGAGCTGACCTGGACAGCCCACATCTGGCAGCCTTCATTAGAGACCCTGTTTATTTGGGAGCGTTACGGACACAGCCCATGGGAAAGAGCCAACTCCCCCAGGGACCAACCACTCAGTGTGTGTGTGTGAATGTCTGGAGAGTCATAGCAGCTCTAATGACTTCTGCCACTGACTACTTTACGAGGCTGGGAACCACTTAAAGGCTTTACGGGTGTCTGAAGGTGTAGCTGACAGTGACACCGGACACTCAGGTTGTTACTGTACATGGCGACTTCAAGGTCTGAAGCAGAGCGCGCCAACATGTCACATCATTACATCGTCCCTGTGCCCAAACGTTAGGGGGAAAAAAATCAATACAGCATAAGTATCGCGGTACTGTATTGATACACGGATGTCAAGTATCAATCTGTTACGATATAAACTATTAACCCCTTAACAATCCAGCCGCTATTCTGTCTTTCAGAGGTTGTAGCGGGCTCTGTCTTAATGCTAGAGTGGAGATACTGGTATCTTATAAAACTAGAAAAGGGAATCAATTGGTACCAACCATGTCATGTTAGCTTGCCGCTAAATAACGCTCCAAACTCACTCTAAATTTTGGCGATGAAAAACTGAAAAAATTTTGAAAGGGTTCCCTTGACCTCTGACCTCAAGATATGTGAATGAACCCTCTGAAATGAACAGAGTGAAAACTGTATCTCATTAGATAAATCACAGATGTTGGCAAACTGAATAATCTGCAGTTGAAAAAAGGTAATAAATCACAATATATTGCAATATATCTTATCGCAAAATGTTTAAAATCGCAATAAGATCGTATCGTGACTTGAGTATCGTGTTAATATCATATTGTGGGGCCTCTGGTGAGTCCCATTCCTACCAAATGTACCCCATAAATCAAGACCATGATTAGGCTGTTAGCAGGCTTTGCATTTTTAGATTGTATGCAGTATGTTTTAGCCAAACTACAAAATGAACTGTTGGTTGTTAAATGGTAACTTTGCAAGCCAGTGTCTGCTCGCTCAGCCAAAGAAGCTTTTAGGGGGTGAAATGTTGCTTTGCATTGTTTTGATATCTAAAAACGTTAGTAGGATTGTGTGTTTCAGTGGTTAAAAAAAGACCAACAGAATTGTAACTCTTTCAGACAATAAACCGTCTATTGTTAGCAGCCTGTGCATGTACGTTGTAGCTAGATACTGTAGCAGCACTCATTGACAGATAAAGTGCAGACTGAGAGTTGACTCATCACTAAACACAATGCCACTGATAACATAATGTTATGAATAGAACAACGAACAAGTTATTTTAGGTATCACAGTAATGTAGCAACTTTGAAGTTGGAATGCAGATAAAATATTCATCCGTGGCACAGTTAAGTCCTGATGTAAATTGTAGCTGTGGGCTACAACTGAAGCCTATATTTGTTTACATTTTAGCAAATTGGCACCATTAACAGTATGCCGAAACAGCTATTATAAGTTCATTTTTGCAATGCACCCATGAATGTTCAGACAACTATCATTGGATTACTGTAATATTGAAGACAAGTTAAAAACGTGAAGATTCTCAGGCAAGTTCTGGAGTAAGGCCTGTCTTTTTCTATTATTTCTAGGCGGATTTAAAGATGTTTTATTTGCAAAGGATGTCAGAGATAATGACATCCTCTGGAGTGCAAGTCACAGTATAATGTAAAAATATATGTATCATGTTATTTGACTAAGTTTTGACTCTGAAAAGACGCCTAGAAAATCATTATAATTATTATTATTATGGCTCAAACGCTACGACTTGTCATGTCTGGATAAGTGTTTTATAAGTCTTGAGGAAACTTTTTCCTTGTGTAACAGACACCATGATTGGTATCAGTCTCACGATCTGCATTGCTGCTTAACTGAACAAACTGCTCCATTTCACCACAAAGGCATCACACTCCTTCATTCTCCTAAATATCCTGTGAGCGAGCATCAGGCAGTGAGAGTGACTGAAAGCTAAAAGCACACCTGGCAGACAAAGTCAATCTGTTCCTGTGTGCAGCTGAATGGGCAAAACCACAAGTAATCATGGGTATTATGGAGCATGCTGCTGGGTGGGTGAGTGCACGTCCCTCTTAGTTGTTATACTACAACCCACAGACAGGTGGTCTGGCTGAAAGAATTAAAAAAAGAAATGAGGAAGTGTGGTTTGGAGTATGCCCAGCGTCTTTGTCCCACACACACACACACACACACACACACACACATGCTGTCAGTCCTCTCAGCCCGCGATCAAAGTTTATGTGATTTATCTTGGCATATGCCAACCAGAGAGGCTCAAATATCACTAATCCTCAGCGCTGAGGTTCAGCACCACCAAGTCACTTCATTCAGCCAGAACACTCTGACGATCAGCCCTCTCACCGGCCGGACTCCTGCCAACGGGAACCCAACACCGGCGGCAGCGGCCATATAAAAGCCTCGCGCTGTGTGTTTCTCGTTGTGTGATGATATGATCAGATACGGCACCTTTTCTTCCCTCGGGCCACTCCGAGGCTGTTTCCTGACTCTGAATGGATGCGTAGAGGGGGGAGAGTAGCGTGTGTGTGTGTGTGTGTGGAGGGGGGGTGGCTGAGATGGACTCATCTGACCGGAGTGAACAGAGGTGCCATTAAGGAATCCCCAGAACCGGAGAGACAAGGGCTCACTTTCATTGAAGAGGGTGTATACTGTAGCGGTCGCTGCACATACCAGCAGGGAATTAAAGACTCTGTTTGTTATCGAACACAGATATTGATTATGGGATTAAAGTTCTCACATTCATGCCATCCACACTGAAACCTCCACAAAATGTTACGGATTATTTCAACACATTAATTGCATCAATAATCTAAAGTACTAATGTCAACCAGGCTTGCCGCAGTAATATGTGTTACTGGTGTTCTGGCATACACCGACTACATTACCTACCCACCGCAGTTTCACCTTTTTTTACAGAAATAAAACCCATTTAGTTCATTTTCACGTATCGGCACCATGTTATCAATACTTGGTCGAACGACGGATGCTACAAACTGAAAGTGAAAGCGTCTGCTCCGTACAGCAGGAGTCAGATTTCACGCACACGGCATGAGAGAGAGTTGACAGACAAGATGATGGCGGAAGATTTGGTGTCATAGCGAAAAGCAAAAGCACTTATTTGGCAATATTTTGGCTTTAAACCCAATGCTATAAGGGAACCATAACGTTAATTAGGCAATCGCCGTGTGGTGGACGGAGCGGTCACAGCCGGTGTGCGCGGCGCAATGACGACAGGTAGAAACCTGCTGCCCAACAGCAAAAGCTCAACGGAGAGGCCAGACAAACAGCCATCCGATGTTAAAGATCAAAGTAAGCGCTCTACACATTAAGAGCGTCATCTTTTCTTGTAAAATGCAACACCGGTGTTGTTACAAGTTTATTAACCGGTGGGAAAATTTCCTCACTGTGACATCCCCTAATGTCAACAAAAAAGAAACCTAGACAAAGACAGTTCAGTTTTTGATGGTGGAAAATGTCATCTTATTGTGAAATGGATTAAAAAGCAAATCAAGAGTTTATTAAAGCCCCCGCTAAGTGACTGATTATTACCTAAAGTACAAACAGCTCAGGTCTTTGTATCCAACAAGACAAGAACCAAATTATTAGTCTATATTTACAAATTAGAGGAATTTCTGTGGCGTCCTTCCAGTCTGGCCTCATCCAGGCCTTTATCTACTACGAGAACCTAAATCCTAAATCACCACGTGACTCCCGGCAATCGTCAGGCTGTCAGAAATCGGTTGTATTATTTCATCACGCTGACTAACTGATGATGAAGGTTTGTGATCTCTCAGCAGCGTCCCTCCTCGCCCGTCATCTCTCATCTCTCCGGGCAGAGAGCCGCTTTGATTCTAGCCATTGTGCCACTGGAATTTTGGAGTTATTTTTCCTGGTCTGGATGGGCTCGGCTCTGTCACTGCTCCCTCCTGCTGCCAAGCCTCTCTGCAGTAAATGAGAGGCCTCCTCGAAGCTCTTTGGAGATAAACTCCAGTCAGGATCTCACGAGGCCAGATACGAAGAGGAGACGGTATTTATGGTATGGCATGTCAAGTAGGCATCTCTGTCAAGACTATATAAAACTGAATCCCACTTGCTTGACCTCGACATAACACTCGAGTTCAAGAGCGGCGGCTTTTGGATTGAGGAGAAACCGAATCGTAATCCTGTCAAGAATGAAGTGAGGCTCAGGAAAGAAAACTCTCTGCATACTTTCATTAGGAAAATATTGTCAGCCTTTATCCTTCACCAAGATTAAAAATATATCAATTAACTCTTTACCTTTAACCCAACAGAAGAAAAAATCTCCCATGTTGCTTTAAAGAGAAGTTCTTAACAATATTAGTCTCAAATCTAGAAGAAAAAATCATTTCCACACATAATGAATCAAGCGGCAGCTGGTTGAATGCTCACTGAGGAGACTGTGTCCACTAGTTCACTCTCTTTCTATTATCTACTGAGTTAATGTCATAAATTTCTCAAAAAGAACATCTTTGCTGATTATTTTTCTGGCGATCAACTAATCGATTAACCAACTAATCGTTTCAGCTGTAAGTTTCTGCTGTGAATATTTTGCTGCCTGAACTTGATGAACCTAAACTTTTTGTCCCGGCCCTCTGGTGGCACAGTGACGACTAACACAGCAATGTTTTAAACACACACACATAGAGCTGCAACAATTAATCGATTAGTTGTCAACTATCAAATTAATCGCAAACTATTTTGATAATTGCTTTGAGTAATTAAAAATTATCTGATTGCAGCTTCTTAAATGTGAATATTTTCTGTTTTCTTTATCCTCTGTGACAGTTAACTGGATATCTTTGAGGACAAAATAAGACAATTGAGGACTTTGGGAAACACTGATTGACATTTTTCACTATTTTCTGACATTTTACAGACTAAACAACTAATCGAGACAATAATCAACAGATTAATCGACAATGAAAACAGTCGTTGGTTGCAGCACTGCTCACTACATCACAAACTGAGCCTTGTACCCGCTCAAACCTTTTCAAAACTGCAAGGACGTCTATCTCCATGTTTAATTGGTCTGAGGAGGAGGACGGTGCAGGCTGAGGCACAATGACGGCTTTGTGGCCCAATGAGGAGGTGGGGAAGGTGGGGAGTGGAGGGCAGGAGGGTGGGGGGGGGTGTGTGATTGAGGGGTGAATAACACAACCAGACCAAATTAAGATGTGGCGGGGGGCCAAGATGGCTGCCTGTGGGTCTTGCAGACCTGGAGCCGTGACCCGGGCCAACCCAATCGTTTGCCCGGTCAGCGAGCTCTGCGACAGTAAAATGACACTGGCTGGTGCTGCTCATGCCAGGATGGAAATAGAGCCAAAGTCAGCTATTGTTGTTAAAAAAAAAAGAAGCTGGGCAGAGCTGGAGGTTATTGGTTTACATGTGGACTGACAACATCTTCAAATACAAAAAGAAGACATAATGAAGAACTTGTTTCCATTTTTTAGTAGGGGTGGGGAAAAACATTCACCGATGTATCGCAATTGTTTTTTAAACGACTTTGAAATAGATTTTTTAATGCCAGAGTGATATATTTGCTTCATTTGAGTCTATGCGGAGGTAAAAGGAAGTTACTGCTTTTATTGTTGTAGTCAGAGTAACGTTCTGTATTCGGCACCACAACAAACAGTAGCGAGGCGGCCGTAGCGAGCAGAAACCGGCTGATACGACAGAGCAGAAAACGGCGGAGGGTCGGCGTGGATACGACCTTCACATTTTAAATCCTAAGTGGTAAACACTAAACATACAGTAAAGTATGAAAACACTTTGGGTTTCACACATTGCCAGGAAGAGCAGAGCTAGACATCACGGCAAAAGCTGCATGCTAACTCATGTCATGGACAGGAAACGTTATTGTATTGTAACGTGCAGTAAAGCCAGCCGTCACTCTCATCTCCATGGTCAAATCGGCCGACGCTACAAGAGCAGAGCACCCATATACTGACATTTATGTTAAATGCATTCAAACGGCCCCGATGGAGCTGAATGTTTAAAGAGAACGGAGCTGACGGGAGAGCTAGAGACGGACTTGGCGAAGTAAGTGGAAGTATACTCGTGTGACTACATCTGGTTTTAACAAATGGAACTAAATATAAAATACATATATGGAAATATGATTGATTGGATTGGATTCACCAGAAGTATAAAACATTACATGTCCCATATAAACTAAAAAGAAAATACCACTAATTTGTGAGGGAAATGTCTTTAGATTTTTGGGTTGCTGCAAAACATTTTAATAAATAATGCCTGACAATGACTGATATATTAGACTTCAGGACATCTGTTGCGACATACATGTTGAAAATCAAACATTTTTACTGTATTAATTTAGATATTTATCAAAGTAAAAGTCTCTAGAAGTGTATGATTCAACTTTTTCCCATGGTCTGGTGTTAAAAAAGTTAACAAAAATCGCAAGAAATCATAATATCGATTCGCAATACTTGTAGAATGGCAATACTTATTGAATTGGCACCCAAGTATCGTGATAGTATCGAATCGGGAGAAAGGTGCATCGTTCCTGCCCTACTTTTTAGCAGGTTAAAAAACATCTAGCCAAAGCCATCTGTCCAGGGGAATGAGAGAGGGAGAGAGAGCACTGAGGGCCATTGAGGAGGGGACACAATCCCAGGAGAGAGGAGGGGTTGTGGAGGGGTGGCTGGGTTGGTGGGTGGGGGGGTGGTAGGAGGACAGGGTCTGAGGGTCTCTCTGGGAAGCCTCACCCAGATTAGTCACACAGAATTAATCGCAGTGGAGAACAATGGTCGCCGAGCTTCTGGCAACCCCAGCTGTCGCTCCGTGAAAGAAAAGAAATGCAAGATTTAGGGGCTGCGAGAGTTTGGCTGCAGAGGGGTAGAGTGTGGTGGCGGTCACACACACACACACACACACACACACACACACACACACACACACACACACACACACACACACACACACACACACACACTCTCTCACAGTGACCCCTGTCCTCATCAATGTCCACTCATTTCTGTCTCAGCTCTCTGACCATTTGCCTCCCAGAAATAGCAACACTGGTGTGAGCTCTAGCCCCCTTTTTACAGCCCTCACATGTGTCAACCAAAAATCTGAGTCATGTCAGATTCCACAATCACACATTTCTCTGCACCATTCAAAAGAGAAGAAGAAGAAGTAGAAGAAGAAGAAGTAGAAGAAGAAGAAACACAGATTATTATTACAACTTACTTGCACTCTCCATTGCCATCTGGAGTTGCCTCACACCTCCCCTGGTTCAAACACGACTCCGTGAGCATGGAGCATCTTAGACCTGCAAATGGAAAGTTTTAATACACCTGCTGAAACTTTTTTAACAACTTTTTTTTAAGCAATCAGTTTGTGTCTGTGTGTGTCATGCAGCAAATGTTTGTTTTCCTCAGGGGGATCACAAATAGCACATGAAATACTCCATAAATGTGAAGTCTAGGTGTGACTTCTTGCCACCTCATTTTTTGTGGTGAAAAGGTGGACTTGGTTTGGCAAGTTGCATGCTCCTCTCTCTCTCTGCAGCTGTCCCATAAGGAATGTGCTATTTGGGGAGTAACACAGCTTTGCAATAATATAAAAAAAACACACAACCTACTCTGAATCCACAACTGCAAAGGCATGCATTCACATACTAGTGTGGAAAAAGTTGCTGGACAAGTGT
Source organism: Sebastiscus albofasciatus (assembly GCA_916701655.1). Classification (NCBI taxonomy): domain Eukaryota; kingdom Metazoa; phylum Chordata; class Actinopteri; order Perciformes; family Sebastidae; genus Sebastiscus; species Sebastiscus albofasciatus. The sequence goes on from CAKAOI010050293.1 coordinate 110,729, forward strand.
GCAACAGCTCCAAAAAAAAAAAGCAAATTGATCCAGGAGTGCAGAAAAGACATGTTTAGGATACTGCACAACAGGTGCATGAAATCATAATAAGTAAACTTGATTAATGTAACAGTAAACCTGCAGGATGAGTGGGAAAAAAAGCAATGTTGCAAGTTTGCAAAGCAGTGAATGCAACAAGTTAAAAACAAGTTTTTAAGAGCAAAAAACTACATTTTCCTTACTAATGAAAGATACATCCCCATAATAAAGTGTTTTTCCCTCTCTGGATCCACTCACCTCGTGTTAGTGCTATCAGCGACAACAAGAAAGTTAGTTTCACAAAGAAAATATGCATTCCTTCTGGTTTAAAATGGTTGTATAAATCCACGTGGGTTTTTTCATAGATCCGATAGTGTGTCTTCCTCTCCCGTTAGATAAAAATATAAAAACAGTTTCACTTCATCCTCGAATAGTAGATCCACAGAGAGAGAGAGAGAGTAGCTGCTGTGAACTCCGAGCATGAGATGTTGTCACTTCAGACTCCGGCTTGGAAATGACTTGAGGGGACGAGCTGCTCCATCCGCTGCATGGAGGGGCGGTATTATCCTTCCTTACACACTCACACACATTTTAACAGGCACACAGTGTTGGTCCCCAGACAGGCACAAGCTTTATGAAGAGATAATGCATACTGTTTTAAGTTGTTGTTGTTGTTTTTGTTTTATTTCCCGGGCATTTTCCCACTGCAGCGATTGGTCAGCTGACAAGTTTGAATCATTAGTCCAGCAATTAGTCTGTCACACTTATCACACGTATCATGCAGCTAGCTAACGTTAATGAAGTAAAGTAAAAAAAAGAAAAGAAATAAAGTCATAATATTATAAAGTAGTAATTTTATGTGTTATTTTCTTTTTTTCTCGTAATATTACGACTTTTATTCCCGTAAAGTTATGACTTTATTCTCGTAATGTTACGACTTTTTTTCTCGTAAAGTTATGACTTTATTCTCGTAATATTACGACTTTTTTTCTCGTAAAGATATGACTATTCTCGTAATGTTACGACTTTTTTTCCCGTAAAGTTATGACTTTATTTCTTGTAAAGTTATGACTTTATTCTCGTAATATTACGACTTTTTTCTCATAAAGTTGTGACTATTCTTGTAATGTTATGACTTTTTTTCTCGGAAAGTTATAACTTTATTCTCATAATATTCTGATTTTTTTTTCTCGTAAAGTAAATTATTTTATTCTCATAATGTTCTGACTTTTTTCTCGTAAAGTTATGACTCTATTCCCATAATGTTACGACTTTTTTCTCATGCATTGCATTTATAAAAATCAAACTCCAACAACTAATAAACATGGTCATTTCAGTTATATTTCATTTTACCGCCATGTAACTATACTGTCCCACCATCTGAAAACATTAAATTGTTTCCAAATGTCTCAAATCACTTAGATGAGCTGCAACTATTTTAACATAAATGTAGAATACCTTTATTTTTGGCAGCCAGCCCAGTACTTACAAAAGCACCACAAAAGATATACAGTTACAGTCATTACAGTGTAATTTTCTAGAAGGTTTTTGACAAGAGTCACAATTACAACAAATAGGAGAGAGAAATCAAATTGGCCAAATGCAGCTTTAATCCAGACACTAAATGTTTTGGTCTTTAAAAGCCCAAGTCATCAGTCAAACTATGTCAAGCGCTCCATCAGGGCATCACAACCTGACAGAGCCTGAGAAACCAGTCAGTGAGCAGTTAGGATCTTCTACATTGATAAATAAACGCTGACAGCGACTCACGTTAAGTTTTCACTCAGCCGGCCTGCAGAGTCAGCAGGAAACAGGAGAAGATTCCCATCAGGTGGTTTGTGAACAGAGTCTGAGCAGCTTCACACAGGTGAACTGCTGTCATGCACAGGTAGACGAGGCGGCCCCGATGGAGCGCTTGACATAGTTTGACTGATGACTTGGGCTTTTAAAGACCAAAACACTCAGTTTCTGGATTAAAGCTGCATTTGGCCAATTTGATTTCTCTCTCCTGTTTGATGTATGGAGTTGTGACTCTTACAAAGAACTCTAACAACTGTAACTGTATATTTTGCGGTGCTTTTGTAAGTACTGGGCTGGCTGCCAAAAATAAAGGTTTCAAGTTTTCTACATTTATGTTAAAATAGTTGGTGCTCATCTAAGTGATTTTAGACATTTGGAACGGTGTAATGTTTTCAGATGGTGGGACAAGCTTTATGTAGATAGTAAAGAGGTGTCAGACATCATCTTAGTGCAGATTAAGTGACAAATGAAACCTCTTAGATGCAGTCATTCAGGATTGTTAACGGTATGCCGTAGGTGGTAACTGTGTCTGTCAACACCGTCATGCTCTTGTTGTTTTAATAATAAACCACAGAGTGAAACATGGAGACTGTGCCAGGACGTTACAGGTAAAACAGCTGCCAGACAGCAAAGAAAAAAACGTTTAAAGCCCGAGGGCAGACAGTAGCGTAGGAGTAAAGGAAGAGACAACGATGGAGAGAAAGCGTTAAACGAGGAGGTGGTGGAGGTCACCGTGAAAAGATGTATGTAACCTACATGTCTGTTCACATGCACACTGATAATAACATGATTCTACTCAGATTAAGGCGATACTAATGTGGGCATTGTCATGTAAATGTCTCAGTTGGGTTATCTCATAATCAGCTTTGGTTGCTTGGCTATTAACCCACCAGCTCAGTCAGTCAATTCATTTAATCACCTTAATAAGAGGATAGTCTGATTTCACTTTTTGAATGATCACATGCAATGTTTCTATACTGTACATGTACAGAACACTTGACTTGTATATAGACATTTTATTTTATTATTGTTTTCTTATTTTATTGTTGGTCATTTTTTGCTTTTATATATATTTATATAATATTTACATATACACCTATTCTTTCACTATATGTACATAACAGTACTGTCTATTCCTCACCTTTATTTGTCCAACTTTGTTGTCCTTGTCCATAGCAGTTGTTTCTATTTCTGTGTAAGTACACTGAGAGAGCTGCATAAATAAAAACTGAAGTTTTGGCGAGCGGTGGTGGAAAATTAGATTAAAACTTTAAATTAAACATTTGATCAAAAGCCCGGCACAGTTATGGACTTTGAGGTGAGATTGTTTAGATATCTGATGCCTCTAAAGTCAAGAATTAATCATTTTGAACCTCAATTTTCACGCCAACATAGACTAGAAGTCCTTAAATTACTCAGACAAAAAAGAAAATTTGAACACGACAACAGAGCCATCTTCATCTGCTGATGAAGACCATGTGATGTCGTCGTAATACCAAATACTTGATTGTGCTCCTTGTAGTTTCTGAGATACAGTCATTTTCTTATCATACTATATCGTGTATTTGGGCACATGGGACTACTGTTTTTTTCCCTAAAATATAATGGAGTCTATTGTAAAAACATGATCCCATCATGTATTATGATAAGAAAAACTCATTTTCAGCCAGACGGCTTGACCGATTTAGAAAATGTCTTCACATTTGTGCTTATAGGAAAGCAGAGGACAAATGTCAACAAATGTCAGTTGCGGGTACAAGACAATAAAAGACGTAGGCCTATCTGAGGGAGGGTTGGCTTGTTGAAGAAGAATAAAAGCCATCAAGACATGATTACTTTTTGTGTTTAATAAAGTGGTTGATTAGAGGGATGTTCCAGCATTTGGTCACCTGTAAACAACAACTTTCTATATGAACAGATGGTGTTTGGCCTCACTTGACATGTTAAACGTTTGACTTTCATGCCCACTGGGTCAAAGTTTGACCTCATTCTCAACTCTGATCTTTATCAAGGTCATTCGCTGGTATCAATTTACACACTTTGACTATTTCACACTGCTTGTCTTCTCCAAGGTGAGTAGGGGGGAAAAATCCCCCATCCCTTCTGAAAAGTTTTAATACATTTTCAAACATAAGTCTATAAAAACTCCCTATTGTGCTGCTGTTCATTGTGGGGAGAAGGGGGGGAAACGTGTTTATTGTATCACATTGTGAGGTGGAGAGTAAACAGGATTTGTGTTGATTTCCTCCTCATTGTGTTGACCTGGGGGTCGGGGTCTGTCCCATCGACTGGTGCGGCACAGATGGAGAGACCTGTTCTACTTTATCAGAAAAACAGAGACAGCTGCTCAGGGTTGGATCACATCAGAAAACTACAGTACAATCTGTCAAAGCCCTGATTTTTGTCATTCTAGCTGTCTAATGAGGGATTACGGTAGAAATCTGATATAATACAAAACACTATTCTGCAGGATGATGAAGACTGGTTTGACAGATCTGCACTTGTTCCCCTTCACGGTCCTCATGTGATCAGTTTAACAGATACACCCTGCACTTCACTCTCATGGCAGCAACTTTAAAGCCACCACAGAAATGTGTTACTTCATGAATTATTTGAGCTTCACTGTGCAGAACGATGTCTGAGTTTAGAAGGCTGTTTTCATCTGCTGAACTTTCTTTTTGTGTTTTTAAAAATGCTTTACTTTAACACAGAGAAATCTTCTTAAATTCATCTACAAAATATGTTTGTGTTAACTCTTAACTTTGTTCCTTTTTTAATCAACTATCCAGGCACTTTGCTCTCTTATCATGAATTAAATGATCACAGGAATGTATGTAATCATCATGACCGTTTAACTCCTGACTTCTGGCTGCCTGTTACGTTAGTGACGTAATATAAACTTGTTCAACTTCTGCACTCGCTGTATTTCATGAATGAGCAGTCTTCTGCCAAGTCTGCACGATGTTAATATCACTTTGCATAAAAGATCTTCTGTTGGCGCCTTTGAGAAGGAGTGTGGGTGGGCGCCGAGCAGCCTGCAGCGGCAGATGTGGCGTAAGGGGACAAGTCGGGACATGTTTATGTAACACATCATGCAAAGTAGTTGGCTGGTATCTGTACATCCACAATGACAGGACTGAAGGGTTTTGGACAACTGCAATGTCAAAGCTTATTAATGCTTACTGTATATGAAGTAATGCAGAAAATAAAACATGTAGAAACAATTTTTTCTATCTTTTCTGATGGAAACATGATGACCCCTTTAGATAGTGTGTGGTTAAATTAATTATTCTACAATAAAGTAATTACTCTTTGTGTTTCTGTCAACTGGTTTGTGTTTTGCAACATTTTCCAGAACACCTGTTGACGCTCATCAGAGAACGGACATGAACATGTGGTTCTACATGTATAATGAGAGTTATGGCAGCAGTTTATCCACTTGAGAAATCATCACAGCCTACATTTCTAATGGCTACAAATCTTTAAAGGTATAATGTGTAGGAATTTCCTGAAAACCAATGTATAGACTCATACAAAATCCCTCTCAATCCTCACTTATGACCCACTAGAAGTGTGTGTGTGGTGGTGTCTCCATCCGCAGAGACCCTGCAGCCCTCTGCCTGTATTTTCCTATTTTGCTGTGTTCGAGACATTTCTGGATGCCAACCTCTATAACGTAGTGATCCTGGAGCCAGATCATAAGCATGTATCCAAGAGGAAGCTATGAAAGGTGGACACTGAGCTGGAAAAACGCAAATATAGCAAAACAGAAAGCAGACAATTCCTATGAGAGTTGCTCAGTGGCGCATGATGCCAAAATGGCTCAACTGCAGAGTGATAAAGTATCCGGATAATGAGATAAAGTACCCGGATCATCCAGCGATCTTCCATATCCATTTGGCCCATGGAGCAGGCGCAGTAACGTTTCCTTTAAGTCCGCATCCCAGCCCTCGCTCCGGTCTCGGTCTGGGTCTCATTCACATGAACGAAGGAAGGGAAATAACTCTGGATTCAGCTATCAGTGCTTTTCACAACTTTTAGGAACTAATGATTTAAATAAGGGCTATGTCACAGACGTCTCTTTCCCAATGTAAGTCTATAGGAAAAAGTCTTTTGGGCCCAATGGCATCACGTGATGGACACGGAAGTTGTACTACTGCCGGAAATTGTCATCAACAACCGGTGCTCTTCCTGGGGGCTTGGTTTTGTTGCTTAAACCTAACTGTGGCCATTACCGTAGTTTTATTGCCTAAACATAACCGCGACCGTTTTGCGGTAACAGCGTGGCATATAAATGATATGTGAAGAGCCTAAAATGCATTACCATGACACGCGGGAATGTTATGCTAATTATATGCCTTCCCGTGAGATTGGGTTGTCTTGCCTCTAAAAATCATTGCAGAGATAAAACCTCTTGACCTTCTTTGACACCAAAACCCACAAAGATAGCTGAAAATGTTTTATTTTTGATCACTGGATACATTTTGACATGACATTGTGTCCACAAAAAAACTTAAATACACCCAGAAATGAGACGTAAATCTCTATAAGATGTTTTTAACAGTGTTTTAGACTTTAAACTTTTATATTTTATCTTTGAGAGAGATAAAATCAGTCTCTACAAGTGTCAATTTCTTTGCTAAGGATTATCAGATAAATTTGCAATTACAAGTGACTGAAGCAGATCATATACCCATTAGCAGAAGTGTGAACAACTGTCACAGACAGATGTGTTTATTGTCTATACACTTGACAATTTTCCCGCCGACACTTACAGTAAAAGACCGCTGAAAACTGAGCTGCTCTAATCTCCCGACCCGTCAACAGACCAGCTTCCCGCTGATTCCTTCGCCACAACTGTTGTGTCGACGTCTCTCCCACAGATGTTCGCTGAGCATCTTGAAGGGCCCCGAAGGATCCAAGCGGCCTCTTCAGAGCCCTGCGGTCTCGTTTCCTTTCCAGAAAATAACTACAACCAAACCATTTCTAATTATACAGCCTTGTTTACTACTTACACATTCACAGGCCTGTAACAAGCTTCATGGATGGGGAAAGAGCTGACCCTCGTACCCTCACATCCCCCTGAGGGACTCTCATTAGCTGGACAAGATTGCTTGGGCCCAGTTTAGTTAAAGGTCTGTAAAAAACAAGGAACAGTGTGGTCTACAGTATGTACTCAAAACGATCGTGCCCTGTATTTATTCAATTTTATTGATTGTGTGCTTCTTTTTTTGTGTTTTTACTGCATTTGTAATTTGTTTGAACTTTTAACCCTCTGGGAAAAGCTGGGAAGCTGAAGATTAATTTGAGACGCAGCTCAGCACTGTGTGTCCAATTGGTCTAGTCATAAATGAAGAAGAAATAAACAGGAATTATCTAATTTATTAATAAAAATAAATTGTAAAAGTGTATAAGGGTTTAGAACATGATGATAGAAGTATTTGATGGTCATTCCCATGCTCTATTAAGTCTCAAAAGTTCTTGGTTGATACCATTTGTTACACAGATTTGGTGCTAAATTTAACCGTTTTTTACCACTCGAGAACTGATAAAAATAATCAATACTCCCTCCAAAATACCATATTAAGACACCAAGACCTTGAGGAACACCATAGAAAAAGCCAATGCTGTGATTTGGTATCAAAAACTTTTGACATTTTGAGATTTCTGCAAGAATTGGCGAACACTTCTGTTCTGGAAACTGCTCAGAAACCCCCTTATTGTCAATCTACCTAGGAAAGCCACCCATCCTTTGAATGTTCTAGGTCTCTAGTTTGTGGCTGTAAAGTTTCATTAGGCTTTGATTATCCTAGAGGTCACCACAGGTCATTTTATACAGTGAGGTCAAGTTTAAAAAAAATGGTCTCTTCTCTCTACAATGAAATGGTTACTATGGGGTCTAACATCATCACACATAAATACAGTTGGGCTCATTGGATCCATAAGAGTCTCAACTTTACAGTGATACCCAATTTATGTAATTCCAACAGTGCTTAGGGACCCCAGTATGCAGAAATATTCAAATACACCATTTTAGAATAAGCGAAAATAACACATTTATACTGCATTCAACAAAATAAAGGTAAAGCTTTATTTGGTGCATCATTTCTGAATAATTTCCATTATTTCCGAGATGTTTCATGGAAAGATCTATGCAATTTGGAACTAAGTATGTTACATTTCCAATAAATCAATTCCACATAATTACTTGTAGGGAGTCTATTAGTCAATGCACAGCAGCTCAGCTGAACATGCACATAGGGAATTATGTGTACGTGCAGCATTATATCCTCTTATTTCCAATAAGTGAATCACATCATTGAAGAAGAACCGTGTACAAAAGCTTGATCAGCTCTTTTGTCTGTATTTCCTTTGCCCAGTAAGTGGTTAGTTCGGGGCCATACCTTTAACACCAGCTGTTTGATTTATGGTCAAAATCTACATCACATCCACTGCTGAGACAATTCGTAAAAAAGCGTGGTGTCCATGACGATACAAAGCATACCTGAGGGAGGGAAAATAGGCCATTGTATTGCAGTGGTATTATTTCCTGAGTGTTTCAAAAGCGGATTAATGTATCCTGGTGTTGCTGTATTGTTCTTATCAGGGAGGAGGGTTTACTGACTTTATTGTTGAAATGTAGATTATGTTGAGGATATGCAGGCGAGGGTCGTTGGCTCCTGCTTTCCTGCAATAGCAAGGTTAAGGGAAGGAGGTGGCTGCTGAGAGTCTCAGTTGCAAATGTATTGTTGGGATAGTTTTGAAAACTTTGCTCCGAAGTACAGTCTTACTTTTAGTGGATACAAATTAGAACCAATAAAGCTGTTATTAGCTTTTTCCAGATGGTTCAATCACATCTCACAGTCTTCATCAGTGGATGAGATGATTAGGTCTTAGTTACTATGTCACATTTTCGGAGTAATCAAAATGACGAGTTTCTGATTTGTATATTGCATTCATGTCACAATATCAAAGTCATATTTACATTTGAGAAAGCTCTGCTATAGCCTACCTGACCTGGCACTTAAAAGGTAAAGTGTGTAGGATTTGGCTTTTGGATTTTGATCTAGCGTTGAGGTTGTAGATTGCAACCAACTGAAACTTCTCCCTTGTGCCAAGCGTTTTGGAGAGCTACGTTGGCCGACGTGAAAATGTGAAAACGCGAATGGCCCTATCTAGAGCCAGTGGACAATGGTTTACTGTAGAAACATGGTGGCCGGCTCCGTGAAAAGGAACCACTCTGTATAAACGACTCGTTCTAAGGTAATGAAAACTTAACAATTCTTATTTTCAGGTGATTATACAATATATTAATATTATATTCCATTTCTGCCAATAGATCCCCCGATACACACTGTTCCTTAAATAACACAGAAGTGCATGAACACAAAGCAAACATGGACGCCTCACGTTAGCCAAAGTCTATCATTCAGTGTAATTAAAACCAAATTTACTGGGTCAAATATACTCTTATATTGTCAATGCACAGTATTTTTAACCCTCGCACGAAAAACTCTGTAATTATACAATTGTTTTGAATGGACCAGTGACGGGAACTCATACTAGTCATCGAGATGGTAATCTTTCCCATCTCTAAATAAAGAATGGGAAAGCCACACACTGATAACACATTTACGCATTTATTTCAGCTCATGAACATCAATGTTTTGTTGATACAGATGAAACTGAAATAGATGGATCCTCACTATTCTGCTGCATGATAATGTCATGGAGTGTTTCATAGTGTGTATGTTTCTTCCACCACTGGCACTTTGTAAAGTAGGGCAGAAATTCATAAATACACTCAAATAAATTGGCACTAGGTTGAAAATAGGGAGTGATTTCAGACTGAGCAACAAACTCTAATTGGATAAATCTTAATTTTTAGCCACTTAATGAAAAGAAACAGTCACAAAGTCTTTCCACCTAATGGGAATAAGGTCAACCTGTCAAAACTATTGAGCCAGCAAGTTGAAATACCATTAGTTCTGCTTCCTGTGCTACTTACCCATTAAGCTAATTACACTAATGATAGCTGGTGTGTTGCACGCCATTAACAACATACATTTGTCAATTTTATATCCACCGCAGCTGCTTCCCAGTATTGTGGCGCCCCGGCTACGTAAGCACAATGTGCGGACAGCCAGACGCAGCGGGTCAGTGGTTCTCCGGCCCAGAGTGAAACGGAGTCGTGGGAGGTCCAGAGACCCAGGTTCTGTTTTTGGACGTATAATCACAAACAGGAAGTCCCTGCAAGCCAGTCACACAGCGCCACTTCCTCCTTTTGTTTACACGGGGGGTTGAATTAAACTCCCAAAGACAAAGTTGTACCAATGTTTGCTGCTCCAGCATCCATTTCGCCCCCGTTACTCTGTTTCTCAATCTGCTTTCTATCTATCAGTGAATCTTTCTTCATCCAATCATCTCGTTCTAAAGCCTCATAGATAAGAACACTGAATAATAGCTATTTAGCTAAAACATTTCCAGTGATGTTTTTTTGTTCTGACAGTAAGGGCTTTAGATCCGAAACATGTTTATATAGGGCTGTTTTGGAAGGATATAATGTCACACAACATTTTTTTTATTATTTTGTTTGGAGGACTTCAGAGATACACAAAATTAACTTTTCCTCCATTCTTCTTCTACAGTGAAATTAGTGCCATCAAAACTTCAGCTTCCTGTCGAATGCCACTGGACGCTTGTTTTGGAGGTCAGCATATTTGGAGTGAAAATTACTACTTTTTGTAATGTTGCACTGGTATTGTAAAAATTAGGTTATCATATATCTTACATTGAATTATAAACAGAGGAAGGATGTGACTAAGAGGCTTTAAAGGGTAACTTTGGTATTTCTCAACCCTATTTTTCCATGTGTTTGTGTCTAACTGACTAATAGGGACACCAATTTCTGAAATTGGCCGAGAGTTGAGGGAGAACGCTGTCGAAACGAGCTTCTTGGGCAAGTGAGACATGCAGACAGTAAGAGCTGGGGATCAAACCACCAACTCTGTGGTTAAAGGACGACCTGCCCCAACCCACAAAGCTACTGGTCTGTTTGTTATTGTGTCCAAATCCCGCTCAAGGCAACACGTCACCTTGCCAGATTTCAGGACAAGACTTTTCCTTAAGCGGGATTCTTTCCATAATGTTGTCAGACACTTCTAATAACAATCAGAGCCTGTCATGGCAACAACAAGCACTTTTAGTGGACGTAAATGATGGTGCCAGCTTGCCCCAATAGCACCATATTGCAGCGTGTGAGCAGCAGCCGTCTGCAGTGCTCTCCATCAATACTGGACCAGGTTGAAAAATACCAAAATGACCCTTTAAGTGGAGAAAACAGTGGTATCTACAGTTAAAATGAGAAAAACTGACAAGCTGCTTTAAGGGGTGCAATACTGTTTGCATTCATCGCAAAGTTTTTATTTTGTATACGATAAAATGTGGCTCACTCTCTCCAGAAACATGTGAATAGCTACTGTTCCACACTGCAGGTTTCCCTTTCAAAGGAATGCATCCAGCCTGTTGTGGCTTAAGACGTAGTGTGACACACCTCCGAGCTACTGTTCCCAGACAGAGAACACCGTTCCTTTGTTCCTTAAACATTTGATAATTACTGCAAAGAGAGTCAGTACTGCATACCACCCTTTTATGTGCTCCATCCACTGTGAAAACTCCCTGCGTCGTGTGAAGTCTCAGCCATTATGCAAAAAAGCTATTTTTGCAAGAACACAGTTTAATGGAAAAAATAATATCAGAGGCTGTGTTATGAGGATGCAAAGGCATCTCAAGGGGATTATGTGTTACTTAAAATGTTAGCTTCCCAACGTTACACTGAGGCTACTTCGCCTGAGGTGCAGCCAGGAAAGAAAGGCTGCGTTTGGGAACTGTGTGGCCTTTCCCTTATTAGGACTTCCCATGGGACTCTGTAATTCCACTTCTTCTTCAAATATCTTTCATTCTGGGCTTCTTCTTCTCATTTATAACCTCTTTTACCTTTTTTTTTACTGCCTCTACCATCTTGATGTCATCCACTCCCTGCTGCCATACACCCTCGCCGCTCTTTCCGTCTGTCATTCGCTGTTTTCTCTTTAATATTTCAGCTGCCAGTCAGTATTTCAGTACGTCACTCCCACACACTCAGTGGCCGTGCCATGTGTCAGAGGTCCCAGGCTTGTTTAATTCCCAGAGGCAATTTTAGCAACTCTAATCCACTTTTTTTCCCCCCAAATTGAAACAAGAAACTTCCAGTGAAACATAAAAATAGACTTAATTCACATGCCATGAAAGGCCTGTTGTGTTCCCAGTCAAATATAGACTAACTGAATCACGAGTCTAATCTTGATTAATATAGTTTTGATCTTTGCCTAGAAGTCAGCTCCATCTGCCACACAAAAACTCATTCAGCGATGCAAAATGTTGCACGATGATGTCATCGAAGGGCACCATGTTCTCCGCCATTGAATCACTTCCTGCAGAATAAGGGCCACCACCTAACATTATAGTTAGGTGCGTCACCTTTTCCCATTCACAGCTCATTTTGCTCCAATTTTGGCATTCCTACTTTTCTTTTTTACATAGTTATGAAGCCCAACACCCTCCTTTAAACACATCTCTTTCTGAGACATAGTGGACAGAGACAGGAAATGGAGCCGAGAGAGGTGAGACATGAGCTGCCATTGAAACCTGTCTGGGTGTGGTTCGTTACTGTAACATGAGGACAAATCTGTTCTCAATGTAACAGCCTTCCTTTAAAATCCATGTGCACGTCTGTAGGGAAATCTTTTTTGACTTGTGTACTTACTTAGTAACTAAAGCATAGGTAATCCTTTTATGGTTATGTATAGGTGTTCACAGCACTTTGTTACAGTTAGGGAAAGATGGTGGTCTTGATTCAATCAATTTTTTTTTTTTAAAGAGGACATTGTGTTTATTTTCAGGTGCACTTGTATTTCAGGTTTGTACTAGAACATGTTTACATGTTTTAATAACCAAAAAACATTTTACTTTCCTCATACCAGCTGTGCTGCAGAACCTGTTTTCACCCTCTGTCTGAAACGCTCCGTTTGACCTCCTGCTGGTCACGGTTATGTTAAGGCAACAAAACCACTTACGTTTAGGAAAAACATCATGGTTGGGTTTAAAATAAGTACATAAATTATGTGAAATACGTTAGTAAACAACGTAACAGAAGTACGGAAAACACATCACGAACGTCACTAACGTAACTTCAAAATAACTCTACAACACTTTGGGACACAAACACCATGCAGTCTCCTGGTTGAAAATCTGTGTTTGTTTGACTGTTCCATCTACCGACCCGCCCACCGTAAGCAGTCTCTCTCACTTTTTATTCTACGTCACTAGCTCTGAGCGTAACATATTTACACGGAGGAATTTGCATTGCAGTTAGTACAGACTACATGATGTACACATGAAACGCCCAAACCAACAGAGGTGTTGTTATTGCACATGAAATGACTTTAAAATGACAATGTCATTCATGCGTAAAAGTCCTGTGTGTCTTTGACCGATCCACTGCTCCTCCCACGAGATCTTTGTGGACTTTCCCTTTATACTCATTATTATAACACATAGCATAACGGTCGCTTGATATACTACGTCAGTTGCTCTGACCGAATGCGAAAATGTCTACATTTAACGTATCTGTGTGTTTGCAGAAACGTACAATACCAACATGTTGTCCTCTCGACTGGGCTGCTAGCAGCACTGTCAGTCAACCACTGCTATGTTTTCACAAATATGTCCAAAAACTGTTTCATCCTCATTTGAAAGATGAAAAAAATGTCTTTAATAGTTTGAGTATCATTATATATTACACAAATTACTTTAAAACCTTTTTCTTTTTTTTACTTTTCTTGTCTTGACGGTGAGTCATCACCTGCTGCCACACACTGAAAGATGTCTAATGTGATATCGGCTCTCTCCTCTGATGTAGCGGCAAACAGGGAGACATGATGTGAAAGTATCGCCACGCAGCTGGGACAGACTGGCTCCATGACCCTGTGGGATTGTGGGTAAATATCTGCAGCCCAGTCATGGGAATGAAATAGCTCCATGTCAAGTCTGTGAGTCGGGGGTTACTGATATGGACTTAAACCGGTGCAAGGTCACCGCTCGGACTGAAGGGGACTTTTTGTCTTTCCCTCCGAAGGGACTTTATCTCTTTTCTTTTTCTGTCTCTGTAAAATACACACAAACATCTCACTGTCTTTATCTTTATATGGAAAATATTTGCTGGAAAATAACTGTTTACTGGAGCCTTTGATGCTCTCCGGTTTATTATTCTAAGATTTTAAGAAGCTCTTAACGTTTGGACAATATAAGCAAGCCCTAATAATGTGCGTGTTTGTGTGTGCGCTGCTTGTTTGTGAGAGTAATCTCATAATTGTAGTTTGGACGAGGGAAGGAAGGGTGAGGATTAGTGTTCCTCTGTGTGTCGCTGTGTAATGTGGGTGGGAGCTCGTGACACGGTGCCACACAAAGAGCGAGGAAACCAGGACGTCTGTGGGACAATGAAGCACCTGAGGGGGTTTAAGCTCGATGCTCGACACCACGGAGGATGTGATGGGAAGAAAATATTCACACACTTCTCTTTATTTATATGAGACTTCACTTTTTAGCTGAGTGGGGGGCCTTTGCTGTGCATTACAGTGTTCTTGGGTATGATTAGATATGAGCTCATTTAAGTTGAATGCATGTGAGGTTTATGCAGTTTACTGTAAACACTCACCCTGTATATTAATACGTTTCTGTTTTGTCCTATCATGATTCATTCATTCAAAAGTTAATTATTATTATTATCAGGTTAATTACTCTGGGATACAGGAAGCACATAGTTTGTTTTCTTTTTTGATATGAATAACTTGTTATTGTTGCCCAAATTGTCAGTTTACATTTTCATTATTCTTTTTTTTGCAGATGAAAAGTGACTCAATCACCGTGTCGTCTCAGTCAAAAAAAATGTACTATAAGAATTTAAGAACGAGAGGAAGGAAAAAAAACATAAACTAAAGAACAAACAACATTTTCAGATCAAGATATTCAATGTATTCTCATTCGGGCTGTCAATCGATTAAAATAGTTAATCGCAAATTAATCACTAATTTTTTATCCGTTCAAAATTTACCTTAAAGGGAGATTTTGCCCATTATTTAATACTCTTATCAACATGGGAGTGGACAAATATGCTGCTTTATGCAAATGTATGGATATATTTATTATTGGCAATGAATTAACAATGCAAAACAGCTGTCAGTGTGTCAGTGTGACTATGACTATGACTTGCCCCAAACTGCATGTGATTATCATAAAGTGGGCATGTCTGTAAAGAGGAGACTCGTGGGTACCCATAGAAACCATTTTCATTCACATATCTTGAGGTCAGAGGTCAAGGAACCCCTTTGAATATGGCCATGACAGTTTTTCCTTGCCAAAATTTAGCAGAAGTTTGGAGCGTTATTAACCTCCTTCGCAACAAGCTAGTATGACATGGTTGGTGCCAATGGATTACTTAGGTTTTTTCTAGTTTCACACAATGCATCTTCACTCTAGCTTTAAAACTGAGCCCACTACAACCTCTGAAAGACGAATTTGCGTTAACATGTTATTATTGCGTTAACTTTGACAGCCCTAACTCAAACCCAACATTCAGCCTGACATATTTCTGACTTTTGGAAACTTTGGGATCTCCACTATAGAATTTAAAATAAAGTTTCTGTACTTGAACACAGTTTGGTTGCAAAGCATGAACTTGTAATGTAAGGGAGGCCTTTTTCACAGCAGACATTTTGACTTTTCACAGTAGGAAAAGCTCAGGAGTTACTAATAACATTAACAATGGCTCAGTTCTAGTCAAGTGTCCCAGTAAGCTGTGACAGTATATGATACCAGGACCCTGAAACTGAAGCAGCTAAATGGAATCTAACCATCATTCATTTGATTCTTTATACCTGTGTATTTTGTTGTCAAAATGTTCACTGTGAAAAACAAATATTTGCCCTAAAAGTTCCTGTTTGCATCTGTCACGGCAGCAGCATGAGAACCTAAAATCACAACAATGGTTCTTGTGGAGTGCATACTTCCTCCTGAGCGGTGCCCGGCCGACAGAATCACCTACTGTGCAGCTTTTCCCAGCAGCACTTACACAGTTCAGAGGAAGTAAATGTTTTGTTTTCTGCAATTAAGCTCCTTAGCTTCTTATTTAAAAAAGAAAAAGGCTCTCTGTTCCAGGTCTCACCTATAAGTCTGTGGGATGAAAGATATCCTTGACTTTTGTTCAGAATTCCCCTTTCACGTCCAAAAAATCAGAAGACCTTACATGAATTACAGACCCGGTAACTATTTGTTTATGTACTTAATCCTGCTCTTAAAAGAAAACAGCTATTTGAGGCTCCGGCTCCCATGCAGTTCACAGGGTACTTGAATATCCCCTCTGTCTAAACAGAGACAAATACAGCAGCCTGCATATATAGACCTGTTTGTCTCTGGCTGGCTCTCAAGACAAGACAATCTTACAACTGTGGGAAATGTATATTGCAGCTGGGCTACATAATTGAGTGGCATTAATCCCTAAACAGAAGCTGTGAGAAAGTTCTGGAGAAATAAAAGGTTTATTGCACCTTTTGACTGCTAATAGCTGTGAATCACTTTCAGCCAAACAAGGACTGAAACACCAAACAATGCATCATTGATGAGGAACAAGTATTTTCCCAACATCAAGTCACAGGTACTTTTGTTGACTGACAGGTGTTCAGATTTAACGTTCACTTTATGCTCAGCAATTTGAGTTCAAACACATCAGTAATTATTCCCTGAGATGTTTGTTCTCTTGTTTAATGTAGAGAGTCAGTGATGGAGGTCAGAGAGTACTTAAAGATGCAATAAATACGATTTTTATTGCCATAATACAAAATGTGACTTGGAAAATATGAGTCAGTGTTTACTTAAACATGTGCTTACACTTTCTGGGGTACAAATTACAGTTAATATTTTGTTTTGGAACAGAAACTAACCGCCTGGCATCACATTTCAGTTAAAAAGGCAAAATAAGCCTCGTTCTCAAGCCAAAAAAAGGTAAATGACAACACCAAACTACTGCCGCCCGCCACACACACACTTTGGCAATCATGTGGGTGAATGGACCCCAACATACCTACATTACTCAACTTAGAGCTCATGTAACATCATTGTGCTGCTGTTTTCACCAGGACTCTCTTAGTCTCTAGAAAATGTCCTGGTTAAAATAAGGCCACATTTAAAAAAAATATGCAATATGTGTCATTGTGATAGTGTTTGTCCTCTAGACCAGGGGTTCTTATCTTGGGACTAAGTGCATAAATGCAAAACTTCTACATTATCCTGCTGTCAATGAAGGAAGAATTATTCATTAAATACTCAAATTTATGCCTTCTATAATCAAGAAAAGCCTTGACAATGTGACTCAGCGAGTACAGCCCAGCTATCGAGAAAGGTCGGCATAGACAGAGCTGGCTGTCAGAGGGGGAGAGACTCTGCTCCCAGTGTAACTTACAAGAGTCAGTCACCTCACGCCTCAAATACCAGGACCGCAAAGTGGTGCAAAACGACTACAAATAATCGGAAAGCAACTGCGAAACAACTACAAAATGACCATAAGGTGATGCAAAATGACCACAAAACAACTACAAAGTGGCATAAAACGACTGCAAAGAGACACGAAAGACCTGCAAAATGACTACAAAGTGACAAAAACAACTACAAAGAGTTGCAAAGCAACTACAAAATGACAAGAAAGTGATGCAAAATGACTACAAAGAGTCACAAAGTGACGCGGCTGTCAACAAAATGACAAAATGACAACAAAGTAACTCAAAAGTACTACAAATAGACACAAAATGACTACAAAGTGACAACAAAGTGACACAACATGACTACAAATTGACACAAAAGGACTAATAAAGCGACTGCAAACCGACAAAATGACGCAAAACAACTACAAAGTGGCACAAAATGACTACGAAGAGTCGTGAAGCAACTGCAGGACGACTGCAAAATGACAACAAAGTCACTCAAAACTACTTCAAAGAGACACAGAAGCACTACAAATAGACACACAATGACTACAAAGAGTTGCAAAGCGCCAACAAAATGATGCAAAACAACTAGAGTGGCACAAAATGACTACAAAGAGACACAAAAAGGCCTGCAAAATGACCACAAAGTGGCACAAAATTACTTCAAAGTGACACAAAACGACTACTAAGAGTCGCAAAAGGACTACAAAGAGCCTGTCTCTGGTAGTTTTGTGTCTCTTTCAGTGTGGGTGTCTTGCTCCTAAGTAGGAAGGGATGGGGGGCCTTTCCCATGTCAGTGTCCATAATAAACTTCTCATAATCTGTGCATGGCTTTAGACAGTCTGGAGTTACAAATAGAAACTATTTAATATTAGAATATTTAGGGTTGTTTATTTGGCATTCATTTATTACAGTCAATGTAACTACTAATGATGAACAGTTAATTTTAAAAGTTTCTAGACGCTGATGAAAACTGAGTGCTGTCCTCTAACATCTAAACATCTAACATCGAAACAATTGACTTCCAGGTCCAGGAAAAGGCGGTTGTGAGATTCTCACCTACAGCAGCCTCACAAACTCTTATCAAACTTCTCATCAGTTTCCCACACTGCGTCCGCCGCACATGACGTTGCTTCTCTGTTTGGGATTGTTTAGTAAATGCTGACGCTGTGTGATGGAGCCGGTCCAGGTACCTTGCTGCCATCCAGTATCTGTGAGACCGTCAGACTCCGGCTTGGTTCATCTGACACCTGTCATCCTGTTTCATCTCAGTTAACCGTTTGTTTCCCCTCTCCGCACAAAGGAAAAAGCCTGAAGGTTATTGGCTATTGTTTACCAGCCAACCCCGTATCTTTTTCTTGCCCCTGCGCACAATCATTGGTGAGATTTTCCTTTTTTTTTTTTTTTTAAAGCAGGAACAAAATTCCTTCAGAGCCTGGGAAAAAGTCCTAAATGAGGAAATAATATCGATGTTTACATTCACACACTAGTTACCCTGCTACCTCATACAGATTTACGTTAGTCTGTGTTTTGAGTCAAACTTTTCCCCTCCAGAAACACATTTGCATGCAAGAAGAAGAAATGATAAAGATCTCATCAAGCAGCTGGTATCATTTTGCATGACCATGTTTATCCTTTAAACTGCAAACAGAACGAGCAGCGAGACTTTGCATAACAGTATTTTATAAAAAAATATTTCGCTGTGTGAATGTTTTCATCAAAAAAAGTCAGTCCCATGTACTCTGTCATATCTTTACTCGTCAGATTGAGAGTAAGTCAGCCCTGTAACTGCAGCCAAACACTCATAAACAAAGAGGCTATTTTTACACGTAATGAGCCCACTGCTGATTGTCTTACAGCCTCTCTCTGGCCTCCGTCCGTCCATTCAGAGTCACTGAGCTGGAGCTGGAATGTCCGACAGCGACAGATCGTCCCATCGGCCCTTTACGGGTTGTTGAAGGTTGATATTTATTTATGGATTTCACCTGCCAAGAGACAATATTTTGCGCCAAATCTCCCTGTATGTAAATGTTGAGAAGCACTTCACACCATCACAGTGAAGCTCAAGTCTGTATTCATTTTTACATCATCGTTGTGAGGTAATGCAGCGCATACTCTTCTAATCAGTCTGTACTCACGACATTATTGTGTAACATTAGTGTAACACTGAAATGTTAGTTCTTGCACCAAAAACGTTTTTTGTAGTTCCTGAATACATTTTACAGCTACAGTATGGTTTGACCACATTACAGTCACACAGCAGTTTGTGAAATATAGTTACAAAATTTAATCGTGTACATAGACACAAATCTTTTTTCGTGATGGTCAGCACGAAATCAATTCATATTTAATCCATGTAATTGTGAACCGGGAAATAGAAAGAGCGAGAAGCGAGAGGACGTTGAGGTGGATGGGTGGCTCAAAAAACACAAGACTTTCGCCTATAGGAGACCGCTGTTTGTGTCCCGTGTGAAACCACAAGTCAAAGTTATTTGTCGCATAACTTCCGTTATTAAGTTATGCCACTTCTGGTGTTATTTTAACCCAAACCGCGATCTTTTCCTAAACCTAACTAAGTGGTTTTGTTACCTAAACCTAACCAAGTCAGTCTTTTCTTAAACCTAACTAACTACTTTTGTTGCCGAAACCTAATCAAGTCGATAATTTCCTAAACCTAACTGAGTGTTTTTGTTACCTAATCCTAACCAAGTCAATCTTTTCTTAACTTTTCCTAACTAAGCAGTTTTATTTTGAAAAGACTGGAGTAGAAATTGACACGTGCGTCACGTATTGCTGGACATTCGTCAGAAAAAGCATGAAAAACACCTAGATGTAAGTCGCGCAGAGCATCATGAAAAGAATTGGAAATTCGTGTGTATGTACATGAATCAAATAGATACAATTTTGTGACTATTTCATGAACTGCTGTGTTGTTGACCAACATATTGCTGTATTGTTCTATCGGCCCCTGGCGTCCCCACGTACAGGCCCTAAATAACTCTGCAGACTTCTGCGGGGCAGACCTCCTCTTGGTCCGGGTTCACTGGTCATCGCCTCTCTCTAGCCGATCTCCTCTGGGAACAAAGGCTTTTACTGTGCGCAGACGGACAATGTCGAGCACAACCAGGCGTCTGGCTCTGACACAGTCAAGCCGACAGCGACGCGGGCCACACAGGCTCTCGTCCTTTCATCGCAATTATGTTTGGTCCTTCTCCTAATTGCGGAGAGCTGGCTGGAGTGAGGCGAGGAGAGGAGAGGAGAGGCTGGAGGTTCGGACTGAGGGGGTTTATTGAACTGAGGGATGAAGAGAGGGACGAGGCAGGGTCAGGGAGATGGTCGCTCATTAGGGATTGAACAGCTGCCAAGCTCCCAGCTGCCTCTGCTCAACACGGGGCTTACTGAGGAGGCAGAAAATGTGGTTCACTCTCTCCACCGGCCTTTCCTTATCTATTTCTCATCCTTACTGTTTCTTCATCGGTTTCTATTCTTCTTCGCAATCTCTTTTTCACCGTCTCTCTTGATCTCTGATGCCTCCCGTCGTGCTTTCTATCCCTTTTATCAATTAGCATCACCCTTCCTCCGGCGTGTGGGCAAAGAGCAGGAGAGTGCATGTGACGGAGATCAACACCGTCTCCTGTAACAGCCATTACTGATATCAACACGAGGCCCATCTGCGGCATCGTGCCAATTAACCAGGCAGCATCTATCTTCATCTTGCCTGTGGTCGTCATTGATTCCCTGCAGGGTTGATGGGAGATGTCGTTCAGCTGGAAGCTCATGGGAAGTACCGGACTTTAACAAGCTGTAGGATACAGTTCGGGACAAATGAGAGGTTTATTATGTGGGGAGTTAATAAAACCCAGAGAGATCCCCGGAGGACGTGCGGTGACAGATGGAGAGAAACAGTTGGTCAGGAGGATTTTTAAGGAAGTTTTGAGATTTGATCTTTTGTTATCGGAATGGAAACTGTTGAAGTTTTGTTTTAGATTAACCTTTCTGCTTCTGCTAATGGATGGGTGGATGGATTAACCTTTCTTCTTCTGCTGAAGCATCTTATCTGCTCAATCTAAAAGGCTTTTTTGTATTGTGTTCTTATTATTGAACTTCATACAGGAATTGCTTATGACTGTTGCACCGGTTTTTATGTCCTTTACTACAAATGCAGCATCTTTCTGAATGACTCTTGAAACTTGCTTGACTTTAAAAACTAACTTTTAAAACTTTATTGCCAAAAGTATTTTCTCTCTCCTTCTACTCTCCAACCTGAAATGGTTAAAGGTGTCACATGTAAGCTCACATTCAAACCTTTATGTATAGCTCAGTGAATCCAATCCCTCAAAATAGATGAGGAAACAAACAGGGGCCCAGTGTAAGTCTGTCCGTCTGTCTGTCTGTGGACTGACATGTTGTCTCCGGTCCCTTTTATGTCCGTCACGTCCGTCATTCATGGCATCCAGTCTGAGACGGACAGATCATGTGTTGAGAGGGATATTAAGCCGAGTCTTAGCGCTCCCGACACATCTGACTTGACATCAGTTATGAAGGGTTGTCAAACCGTAGTGCCGTATTACATACCGTAGTCCAGGGCTGGAGATACCATAGAAGACACTGAAGGTATGTCTTTTTTTCTGGAAAATTGGGGGTTTTGGACATAGTATTTGTCTACTTTCAGCCAATAAAATGATTAACTAAATAAATAGTATTTGTCTACTTTTCAGTCAATACAATTAATAAACAAATACATATTTTTGTCTACTTTCAGCAAATAAAATGAATAAACAAATATTTATTTTTGTCTACTTTTCAGCCAATAAAATGAATAAACAAATACATAGTATTTGCTGACTTTTCAGCCAATAAACAAATAAAGAATTGAGAATTTCTTGTCATACTTTTATTCCTGGCAGTGTGAAGAAGGTTTTGAAACAATATTCAGACCTTCATCTTGGGGAATAAAATAGTAATGCTTAATTAATGTGTAACAAAATAATCTCACTTACTACCTTTTTCGGAGCTTTAACTAAACTGCATTACAAGGTCTATTTTGTCTTTCATTAGCATCTCACACTTTGGTGTCAATTATGGACAAAATAGAGATCTGTTCTGACAGTTTGAGTTTTGTTGTGTTGAATTTAGCAGCATTTGTTAATTTAAATATTCTTGAAAGAACTGCTCCATTTAAATAAAACTGCACAATGCAACTTTAAATCCAAGTAGATAAAACATTTTAGAGATTGTCTTTGGGGGATTTCGACTCCCAACCTCAGTATTTTATTTATTTTAAATCCTGGCTTTGGCTTTGTGTAAATCTTTAAATATTACGTAATCATCTCATTCTCATACTTCTACAGTGAATCGCAAAAGGAAAACAACTGGTCACTCCCCGGCACTCTTTATAACTTTCACATAAAAGCAACCTCGTGCAGACGGCCGTAGATGTTTGCAGTGAAATCAGCGTCGGCTTCCTCCTGACAGGCGGGAGCTGAATGGAGGGAACAAACTAAACACTTTCCGGAGATTCTTACTCTCGTACACAATCAAGCCTGAATTACACCTTATCATCACCACGGGAACAATGTCCACATTCAGGACTCCCGACATACAAGGATCTGGTCCAGCAACAACAAGCAGGCACACACGCACGCGCGCACACACACACACACACACACACACACACACACACACACACACACACACACACACACACACACACACACACACACACACACAAAGCTGTTCTAATATAAATGTACTTGTGAGGACAAGAAAGCAGCAGTGTGTAGAAATGGAGCAAATAGGATTTTCATAAAATGGTCTCTATATCCTGACAGTAGTGCATAAGACAGGTAATCTGAAAAAAATTATGTGCCTCTGTGTCCTCCGGTGCTCCTAATGCCACCTGCAAGATTTCACAGACCGGATGAAAACTACCAATCAGAGCCGAACTGGAGCCTGCCGCCTCTGAGCAGCTGTCAATCACTCGCAGACTCTGATCAAACGGTCAAACTAGGCAGCGCTGATCAAATATAAATCAATATTCTGTTACTGTAATGCCTATTTCTATCCTCAAATGTTTTCAGAAACATCTTGTAGTGTACTGTTTAGCTGTAAAATGAGAAAGTTTGTGATGTGAGCCATGTTGAGATCAGTTGAGGAAATACCAAGCACCGCCCACCAGCCGGAGCACAGCCAATAGGAACGCTCTCTCTCTCTGAAATGACCTGTGATTAGTCAAAGTCTTCCGTCACTGGCTAGATTTTTTAAAGCCTGAAAACAGAGCCATGAGGAGGAGCAGAAGTCTAGTTATCTCTCAGAACACTTGAATTACAATAAGCTGAAAGAAGATCATGTGATCCGATTGAAAGCTCCAGAACGGCTACTGAATTTGCCTCATGGCGAAATTTTGTCAACTATAATCCGTCTCATCTCACTAGTTCATTTTTCCTAAACTTAAAGGAACAATGTGAAGTATTTGGGGGGATCTATTAGCAGAAATTTAATATCATATTCTGTATAATCATCTGAAACTAAGAATCGTTGTTTCATACTGGTCCTTTAAAGGGATAATGTGCGTGTAGAATTTTCTAGTGCTTAAAAACAGAAAGATTGGGACCCTGAATTTACATTTGGTAACTTTAATAATAATAATAATAATGTGTCTTGTTCTTAGTCCAGTTCCAAAAAACATACTGTAAAACTAACTTCTTGGGACGGTTTACTCAGCCGTTATCTAGACAACTCAGTGAAACCTGCTTTGTGAGACAGACCCCTGGTTTATTTTATCCTACTTATCTACCAGATGGGTGGGACAGGTTGACAAGAGCCAATAATTTCAGACTAAACAGAAAAAAACAGCTGTCCGTTGGTCAATTTAGCCCACTTGTGCTGCATGTAAACTCCATAAATCTGTAGGTCAAGCTTTATTTGCAACTGATTTAAGTTTGACAGACTGTACCGCACTCAGACATGTGTTGAGTGACTGTAACAAACCACACTTTGGCATGTGAGGCGCTGCTTGTTTATCCTGTCGACTGTCACACAGGACTGCTTTGTGAAACCTGAGCAGAGACGAGTATGTGCCATCTGTTTGATGTTAATTTGTTGTGGGTCCAAGAAGTAACGTTATACTTTCATGAAATCAGCTGTTGTTGCTAAGTTAGCTGTAAAGAGGAGGAGGAGGAGAAGGAGGAGGAGGAGGAGGAGGAGGAGGAGTGAGCGACACCTCAGACATGTTGACCTTATCTCGTTCACACAACCCTCCAAGTGACAACTTCAGTGAGCTTTTTTACAAGAACAGAAAGGTTTTATTTTTGTATTGCATTGATCAAGATTTTTTTTATTGATTTCACATTGTTATCTATTTTTAGCAATGCTACCGCCGTGGCTTTAAGGGACGGCAGGTCAGTTTTGTGGAGACATTCATTGTTCTCAGATGATTAATCCTAATGATTTTGGTGATCCCCTGACTTTCCATCTATGAGCTACCATAAGGTCAAAGTTCTATCTGTCCAATACCAGCATAACGTTTCCTGCTTTAAAACTAACTAGTGCAGTGCCCATTCAGATCGGGTTGAATGTCTGGCCTGTGGTGTTGCTGCTTGCAGCTTTCTCGAGAAGCACTTCACAACTTCACAAACAACTTCACACTCGCCACTGCACTTCCTCGGGTCCTCAGCACTACATCTGCCATGACATAGCTGCATCACACACCCAAGTCGTGGCTAATCACAGTCAGAAACACCGGTGAAATACACTCTGGTGTACGGGAAACAACACCAGGGGCAGACTTTACCGAAAGTTAGATAGATAGATGTTTGGATAGATATGAAAAATATTGAATTATGTTCCTATTCTGACTCATTGTATCCTGAAATAACTTACAAAAGACCCCCCAAAGGACTTAAAAAACATGCAACTCAGCTGTATACTACTTACTGTGTACTTCTACTTTGGAGGAAAACATTGTAGCTAGTACTACATTTACCTGACAGAGAAATGTTACCGGTTGCAAAACATAACAATTAAAATATGATGAATTATTAATCATTAAACCATCCAGCATCCTATTAGAATTGAAAGCTCCACCTTGAACAGACCTTAAGTAAATTTAAGTACATTGTGCTGATAATAATGCCTCTCTTTCACTCTGCACTTGAAGTAAACATTCGAATGCAGGACTTTTACTGTGTGGTATTAATATTTTTTACTATTAATAGCAAATAGTTTTACTTCAGGAACAAAAATGGTTTTGAATAGCCTATTCTTCTACCACTAACAATACCAACATTCCCAGTTAGAGAGGGTGAAAAGTAAAGCAAGACGGCGTTCACCCGGGGGAATCCAAATCACTAAATCCGCCCTGAAAAACACCCCCAAGTCGTGGTTACCCGTCGTCAGAAACATCGGTGAAATACACTTAGTGGAGGTAATTCATTACCATTTAGCTCAAAGCCTCATAAACAGTGTCACTAGTATGTCGCTAGCATGTCAATAGACTCTCAGTCTTGTTTTCACTGATTTCCTCACAGGGTTGTCTGTATTCTATTTGATTAAAAGATTCAAACACTGCACAGAAGACTGATCATATCTACTTATTCATAACTTTAATATGCCCTCCTCCTTTTCTTTTCCATGATGAACCCACTCTCAAAAGATAAAAGGTTTAACAGATTAAAAATGTTGCATGTCTAGTAGAAATTGTTCAATAAATCCAGCCCACATTACACTCAGGGATATTTTTGGCCAAAGTGGGAAGTCTGGAACGCGTATTGTTGTAATAATATTGACGTGGTCCACAAGAATGGCAGCAGTTAGCTGTAAACGTGTGAAGGCGGCCGTGCTGCTATGAGCTTTGGGAGCAGCCGGCTGCTGTGTTTTGGCCACTGGCTGCAAGACGTAAGACAGCTGCTGCACATGCATGCACACACACACACACACAGCCTTCACAGAGGTCCTTTACACACACACAGCATGCCATTGTTAACAGCTGGCAGGGGTTTAACTGCTGTATTACTACAGACACGCAAAGGGAGAGGAGATAATGTGGCATGTTAACCTTGACTGTCAAAACTGAGATGTAAACGCAACAATGTGACACAAATAACCACTTTGTTTTCAACTGATGTAAATCTTGTGTAACCGTGTAATCCGTGTTTAACAGCGTTAGAGCATATTCATACCAAGCGTGTTTGTGTATAAAAGTGGAGAGCATTCATTCACTTTGTTGGGTTTAGTTGGAAAGAAGCCTTTTGAACATTTAAACATGAGTCTCTAAAAAAAGTAATTTCCAGTTTGTTTGTAACGTGAACTTAATATAGAAAACAATCTTCTTAACGGACAAACCAAACACTGGCTCTAGAGAAAGCCTTTCACGTTTTTACGTTACCTGAAGGCCGGAGAACTACCTCCGACAGGCTTGTGCAACTGCGGTAACGTGAGCCGCAGAGTGCAAAACCGTAGTACCGCCAGCCGCCGTCTGACCTCCGTTGTTCCAAAAGTAGTGTTATTATGGTAAGGATGGCCTCTGATTAAGGCGAACAATATTACTACGGTTTTGCACTCAGCGGCTCTCGTTACCGAAGTCTTGGAAAGGGAGAAGTGAGCGGAGGGGTACTCAAGTTTGTTGCAATCTGCAACCACAGCATTAGATGCCGCCAAACCCTTCACACTGTCCCTTTAAGAAAGCACTACATAACAAAATGAAGCAAACTTCGAGTCAAGATAATTGGAATTTCTATGATAACCATGAACAAAGTTTGGCAGCAGTCAGGTTATATTCAATTGTTTCTTCATGTATTTTTAGTGGTGTGAACACCAGAGAAACTGTAGATTATACAATAAAGACCACATACAAGTCTACAATGCAAAGCAACAGTCAACTTTTTCTCTCTTTTAACTCCACCCAAAGTCTTTTTCCCTGCAGGATGGCAGCTTACCAAAACTGTCTATAAAACAAGCAGCCTTAAGATGTTAATTTCGTCTCAAAAATGCAGGAACAAACTTTTCCACTGTGGTTTGGACCAAAGAAAGTGAACGGTAGGTGTGAGTTCACCCTCTTAAGAGCTCAACATCGCCGACTGGCTCTAGACGGAGCAAGTGACTAAGACTCAACCAGCAGCTCCCAGTGAGGAGTTCTGCTCAGGTCTCTTATAGACATATTAATGCTCTGTATATCGTATAGAGCACCTTTAACGTCTTTCTTATTGTTTCATTGAGTCAGATCAAAACTGATGCAAAGATGTGTAGGAAAATACATAAATACACATGAACATGTGGATGAAAACACACCTTAGAGCCGGACATCTGCACATATGATACTGAGAGCAGATCATCACCACCAGGATGGTTGGTAGGGCTTGTAAAAGTAGAGGTACGTAGAGACAAAGACAGAAAGGAAGCAACAGACAAAGACTATAAAAAGCAATAACAGTATTGTGACTGTGTGAATCTCAGGGAAACGAGTGGGAGAACTGGGTCCCAGCCAGGCAGAGCAGATCCCAGGCCAGTGGAGGGACTGGTCGGAGCGTGGAGGACAGGGGGGGTTGGGTGGAGACGAGAGAAGTTCCCATGCCCTGGAGGCCCCTTGGGAGTTGTGGTGGCAGATGTGACGTCTGGGGCTCGGCCTCCCTCCCTCCCTCCCTTCATCTCTACTACTTCCCTTCCTCCCTGGTCTGGTGTCCTGCTCTCTCTGTCCCGGCTCGTCTGCTGCCTGTCTACTCTCTTCAATCCATCACTCTGCCTTCCTCACTCTATAAATACAAACACAACATGCAAGTCCCAGCGCTGACTCTCATTGGACAGGAACAAGTACTCTCATGACCACTTAGAAGAGATGTTGTCTCCTCGTCTCTGAGGAATCGATCCTGCAAAAGCATCAGTCCGATTCTGTTTCACTACAAGACTGAATACACTGCTCATTTCCTGATTAATAAAAATGTAAACTAATTACTAACGAGGAAGTCACATAGACCTTAAAATCTACCTAATTTGTTAAATAAGATAAATCAATCAAATTCTCAAAATCTCAAATTTAA
Source organism: Sebastiscus albofasciatus (assembly GCA_916701655.1). Classification (NCBI taxonomy): domain Eukaryota; kingdom Metazoa; phylum Chordata; class Actinopteri; order Perciformes; family Sebastidae; genus Sebastiscus; species Sebastiscus albofasciatus. The sequence continues at coordinate 139,158 of CAKAOI010050293.1, forward strand.
GGTGTCAATGGCTTTGGCCTTATGAGATCCTGAAATATACCTTAATAACACCTTAAATTCATAATTAAGGGATTTGCCATTTAGTTCAAATTAACGTAGGAATGAAGAGGAATGCCACGGACCTCTTAAAATCTACTTAATGTGTTAATTAGAGATGAGATGAAGGTTTTTTTAGGGGTTTAGTTTAGGGCTGTCCTCAACCAAAGAGATTCTTAATCGACTAATCAATTAGTTGATTTAATCGACAGATCTGTAAAACTGTTTCTCCACAAAGAATCACACAAAAGCAACACTTTAAATCTTGTGTTTACCAGAGATGTGCTCGTATGTTTTTTGGAAATAAGTCATTCAGCATGAAAAAAATCATTAAAAAAAATCACTGATCGACTAAAGGCTGCCATCAGTTTGGGGCCGTCGGTGAGCGTCTGTCTGCCTAGTTTTTGCGCTGCATGTTGAATCGGCAGTGGAGCTCGTCGGTGAGAGAAATCACTCTGATTGGCTGTTCGGCTTAAATGAGTTGGTGCACGAGAAGAGAAACGGACGTGAGGAAAGCAAGCCAACGAGTAAAGTTAAGAGGAAAAACACAGAAGGCTCTTCCCATTTTTCATCTTGATCTCATCTGATCATTCCAATACACGGATATTTTCACAACTACATGGCCATCTGGAATGAAGCCAAGTGGTGAGTGAGAGTGGTGTGAAAATGGTCGGCAAACGCTGCTTTGTTTCACGTACAAATTATAACAACGGCTTTTATATCTGCCGTCCTCGATCTTCCGGTTTCCCTTTTGAATGATGAATACAGACTAGCAAAGGCGACGTGAGGCGACTCAACGGTCGGCCTTCATCGCTGCTAGTTCTTTGATGTCGGGTTGGTGTATCTGGGCCTTTAGTCGACTAAGAGCAAAACGACCGATTAGTCGACTAAGAGGGGGCATCATAGTTTAGTTTTTGAGACTTCTTGTATCCCCAAACAATATCTTAAATTGATAATTTAAGGATTTGTAAAATATCTCAAATTAAAGGATATAGGTTAAGATGGTCAGGACTGGTCTGTTGTCCATATGAACAATGAAATGGGGTTTTCTGGTTGTAATCATTCTAAAGAGGAAAGGAAATAATGTAAAGAGGGAATTTTGTGCTACAAATCGCTATAACTTTGATATATATGCACTTGATTTGACTATCTCAGAAGCCTCATATAAACTTTATGATGTTGCATGGAACAAGGTCAACAGATAAGACACCTCTGGCTGCCATACTCAACACATTTCTTTAGGTTGAGGTGTTTTAAGGGAGTGACGCTTCATAGTGGTTAGTAATTCATGTGCCTGAGAAAAATTGGGAAAAAAATGGCTGAGGCTTTGCAGTTAAGTGCACAGTGTTATGAACCAGCACCATGAGGAGACCTTATCATAACAATGATAAGAGAGATTTATGGGTAAAAAGAAGCTCAAGGGTTTGAAAGGAAGTGTGAGGCTGCGAAGACAGAAACCTGTGGAAGAGATACAGCAGTAGAGGAGGAAAGGATCCTCCCAGATCCACCCCGAGCCAGTTTTTCCAAGAGTCTGTCAGCATGAGACAGCTGTGAGGAGCGGCCTTTATCTTACTAATGCACTGTATTACAGCAGGCCTCTTGGAAAAAGCCCCGTCTCTGTGCGGCTGGATGAAAAAGATCCGGATTGGATCCCCCTCCTCTGAACAGATTAGGACCCTGTGAGCAGTCACACATCTGCAGCCGCCACGGTGCTCTTTGAAGCCCCGCGAGTGGCTGTCGACGCCATCAAACATGGCAGCGGGAGCGCGGCCCCCCTGACGCCTCACCGAGGGACCAAATCTCCGGGTTTGAAGACCAGCAGCCAGCTTTCTTTTAGGCCTCTTGCCCGAGCTCCCTGATGATCTGTAAATAAACATGTTTAAAGTCCCTGACTGATAAGTGCCCGATGGCTTTGTGCCGGGTTTTCTTTGGGAATTAGAAAAAAAAGGAGAGGAGGTGATGGAGGCAAAACAAATTAAGAAAGGACTTCCTGGATTGTTGGAAAACAGCTGCCGGGCCATTCAGGATGATAGCAATCGGGAATAACAAACAGGAAGTGACTTCAGATCCTCTGTGAAAAATGCCAAAGGCATGTAAAACGGATACTTTCAGGTCCGGAGAGACGTCCTGCTTCTAGGAGATGGAAGAATGGAATAAATAACACATTATTAATCCCATTCTTTGATCTCAGATTCTTGGCCGACGATTACTCCCTTTACTTGTTTGTTAGTTTATCTGGTAACAAGACTCAGAAACATATAAATGGATTTCAAAGCTATTTACAGTAATAAAGGGCTAGGAAATGAATATTTTTATACAGATCAGGGAATTCTGCGACTATTACAAATATAGCTACTACTGCAGTAATCGAGTCAGAGGCTTTAACTTGACGGTTCATTCTTGACCTTGGAAACAGCAGTTGGCAAACTAATCTCCACTCAAGGTCCCTTTACTCACTTGTTCTGGAGTTTACATCATCTGCTTATGAAGACTGTGTGATTCCTTTGAAAGAAGCGAGTGATTGGACCTCAAGTAGAGATGGTTTAGTCAAAGAAATTAGATTTAAAATCCTGGGGATATGCTTTTGATTGCAATAAATTAATCTGACTTGAAATTTGAGTGATAGAAAACCTTGTCAAAGGCGCAGTGTGTAGGATCTGGTGGCATCTAGCGGCGAGGTTGCCAAGCATGTAGGAGAACTACGATGGCCGATGCAAAAGCTTCCACAGTTAGTTAGGTTTAGGAAAAACTTCATAGTTGTCATCTGCAAGATTTCACTGACCGGAGGAAAGCAACCAATCAGAGCCGGCAGCTTATTATAGCAGCTGTCAATCACTCGTGAACTCCGATCAAACGGTCAAACTAGGCAGCGCTGATCAAATATGAATCAATATTCTGTTACTGTAATGATTATTTCTCTCCTCAAATGTTTTCAGAAACATCTTGTAGTGTACTGCTTAGCTTTAAAATGAGAAAGTTTGTGACCCGGCAGCCATGTTGAGATCAGTTGAGGAAATACAAAGCACCGCCCACCAGCTGAAGCACAGCCAATAGGAGCGCTCTCTCTCTGAAATGACCTGTGATTGGTCAAAGTCTCCCGTCACAAGCTAGATTTTCTATAGCCTGAAAACAGAGCCATGAGGAGGAGCAGACGTCTAGTTTCCTGTCAGAACACTTGAATTACAATATGCTGCAAGCTTATTATGGACTTTTTCACCAATGATGCCAAAAACATTCTGCCTACTACAGGTTTAAATGAGGAAAAGACGTCACAAACGTCACTAAAAAACATGTCACAATCGCCACTAATGTCACGTACAAAACAAAACACCGGTCCACCTCCCCTCACATCTGCAATAATCAGTGTTTTTCACTTTTTATCCTACATCACGAGCTTTAAGCGTAGCATATTTACGTGGATGCGTTTACATTGTAGTCAGTACAGCAAGACCGGTGCTTGCCTTACAAATTATTGTCATTCATACACCATTTTGTGCGACCTGTCACATCAAACCGTAACAGGGCTGCAACTAACAGTTACAGTATTTACATTATCAAATAATCCGTTGGTTATTTAATAATTCAGTCTATTAAATCTCAGACAATAATTGTGAAAAAACACAATTTCCCAGAGTTTAAGTTGATCTCTTGAAATTCCTTATTAATTCCAACCAACAGTTCAAAACTCAATCATTTTATAAAACAGAGAACTAATGTTTATTTTTTTGCTTCATAAATCCTAAAGTTTCCTGCAAACTGTCGTCACCTGTACTCACTTTATTGAGGACTTTTTGGTCCTCAAACGTTCAACAGGTAGAGTCTTGTTAACAGAGTTAACAAAGTGGGTACATGTGGTCGACAGTGTGTGGGATTATTGTTTTTCCTTCACAGACCAAAAGTCTCTGCAAGAACTTTGATGAAATTTTCACCTTCTTGATAAATTAATAAATTACTATGAAAAATGTTGCATCTCTATTTGCAGTCATTTTGAGTCGTTTTCAGACAATAACCTATATTTCGCTGCTGCACCACCTCACTGCTCACACTGTATTGTCACGAAGCATCCTCTCTCAGATTTTCTATTCACAGGCATGTAAACTGTGCATCGTACCCAGAGAGCTCTTCCCTATTGGTCCTTGGGGACGCCCCGTCCCTGTAGCACCTGTTACACTTTATAAAAGAGAGGATGTCCTCTAACCCACCCCCACCGACACACAACAATACAGAGAACCTACACTCCTCAGAGACAGAACACAGGGATATACAGTGTTAAATATAGATCTCAGGACACTTGTCCCCGCGGAGCGCCCATCTGATACCATTGTCCCTGCGTACATTAACACCCCACACTCTCACAAAGCTGAATCTCTGAGCACAGTTTGAGGACAAGGTAAAGGGACGAGACAAAGGGTGGTATGGTATCTGCACCACGGTGTCTTCCTCTCTGCCCACGGGGCAGGGCTTCACCAGTCACTGAAACTGTGATACCAGAGCAGAGAGAAAGATCCCAGCGGCGTCTCAGATCTGTTGTCGACAAAGGGTCAGAGTTTGGTCTTCTTTGTCAGGTTTTGTTTCAGATGTTTGGCTTTGTGAGAGAGATCTGGTGAGTGTGCCCTGCAGAATTGGAGAATCAACAGAGATACGAGTGAGATTAACATCACCACTGCCCCCTCCTGGCACAGACGGGTACAGATACTGAACTGGCCAGGGACAAACTTTCTCTCTTCGAATCTCACTTGCACCAGTAGTCGCATCAGCTGTAGCAGTGGTGAAAGAAGTACTCAGATGCTTTACTTAAGTTAAAGTACTACAATATAAAAATACTTCAATGCAAGTCATGCATTCAAAATCAGAGTAGAAATTATCAGCAACATGCTCCAAACGCAAAAGTTAAGATCCATCAAGGAAATATCTCTGAAAGAAAGATTGAGAGCCATGGGATTATTCTTTAGCAATATGTTTTATTTTATAAGATTATACCACGTTTTTTTATGTAAAATCTTAATCTCAAAGGTAACTACTCACTAAAAATCACTGGGTTTAGTGTTATTTCTCATATTACTGTTGGGTTATTTACACAAAATAAAATGTGTTTCTTTGGACCCAAACAAGCTCAAGTTCTACTTTAAAAAACTGTCACAAATTTAAGTGCAAAGGATGCACATGTTATTAAAAATCAGTAACAAATAGTGACACGTAGGTTTAAAAAGAGCAAGTATGGCTGTCACAATATCACATTTTCACTACACGATTATCGTGGCCTAAAGAATTTATGATATTATCGCAATATCTATAAAAAATTGTAAAAGAATATATATAATAATAATGCTATCAGTCAAATTCATCTTTAACTTTGTTTATTGTGTATTTTGTCTCTTTTTTGGCAGATTAATTACACTCATTTGTGTGTAGGGCGTTGGGGGAGGGAGACAAAATGAGAACGGAAAGAAACGTAAAGTATTTAAGAGTTGCTGGATCATTTATACAATATTATCATTTGTATCATTGACATATCAATATTTATTTTTCGCATATCACGGTTATTGTCAATACAGGTATATCACAACACCTCTAAGAGCTAGAGTAGATTATAACATATCATATCTTAGTTTGACTAATCAGCAGTAAAATAAAAACACTAAAACTGGGTAAAAACAACCCCATTGACCGCATTGGATAAAGGGATTTCTAGTGTGTAGTAACTACAGCTGTCAGATGAATGTAATGATGTAAAAAGTACAATATTTCAATCTGAAATGGGGCGAAGTACAAGTATGAATTAGCGTAAAATAAAAATTCTCAAAAGAATCTCATAAGTGTACTTGAGTGCAGCACTTTCCACCTCTGTGCTGTTGAAAACTAATAAAGACTGGAGTATATAATGATATATCAGCAGAGCAAAAAGTTGTTTTTCAAATGATATGAACACGGTTCCAAGTATAACAAAATATCATATTTACTCATAATAAAGACATTTTCCTTTTCAGGTCAAAGAACGTTTCCCAGACTGGTTTCACACATCGGGGTGGGATGAAATCTTTCCAGTCTTTGTGTTTTCGTGAAGCCGCTGGGCTGGCAGGCAGCAGCGAGGTGCATCCTGGACACGACGTTTACACCCAGACTGCAGCTGTGTCAACATCGTGGCCCACGCCACCACACCTCCGCAGATACTGATAATCTGTCAGTGTATCACCGAGGACACAGATAAAGTGGATAACATGTTTTTAAATGGCACAAAAGCCACAATTTTAGCTTTCCTTTCCACTTGATTACTGCGCTTTAACACTATAAGAAAGTGACTTAACCAAGCTTCAAAGAAAGATAAGACTATGTTGCACATGAACTCTTTAATTTACAGTGAAGTTAATAACTCCTTTGATCATCTTCATAAAGTTTGGTACGTTCAACTGATTCAGGCGTTGGGGGACGTATAATTAAATTACTCTCCTCTCTGGATCACCATATGGAGCTGGTCTGCTGGGGTTATATTAAAGGGCCTAGGCTAAGGACAGAGGTCAGAGGTCACTGCAGGTCATCAGGGCCTCATCAGCGCCTTCACACCAGAACTGCCTGAGGACGAATCAGCAGCCTCTGACACAGAGCCCGGCTGTAGATTTATTGATTAAGGCGGATCTTTCACATATAAATCAAGAGCCTCAGCACAGAAGGCCTTCTATATCTAAAGTGCCACTTAAAGGGAATATCAAGACACTAAAGCACACTTAACTCCTAGTTTGGGCTCTCTATTGTGAAAAAGATGCCGTGTTAATTAGAGCTGAACGATTTTGAAAAAATATCTAATTCATTTTTATTGAAAAACATTAAAATGATTATGGTACCAACAACATAGATGTTTTCTTAAGTCTGTAGAATATAATGTGGAGGCCAGGACATCTCTGCAGCACCACAATATGTAATTTAAAATGCTATTTCGACACACGTTTTGCCGTTAACAAATATTGTGCTTCCTGCGATTTGAAAATTCCCCTAGTATCAATGGAAAATAAAGAGAATATCTGGTTCCACTATGTGTGGATAAACATTTCTAAAACAGAGACACTTTATCAGCGAGTGAACTCAGCTCCTGGTGTTCAACGTGTTTACCTTCTCAACTTGCTAAGTGGATAATGTGGCAAAGGTCAGAGGTTAATCCGCTGAAGCAGACTCACAGGTCATAAAGAGTTCCCTCAACTTCAGTTCCTCATTTGAGTGGACACTGATACGTCTCAGAAATAAAGGTGATAAAGTTCAGTAATAGAAAGATAACGGATAGAACAATAAATACTGCAAAAGTAAGTGTCAGAAAATAGTTAATCATGAGTGTTATGCAAAGTCACCTTTTCAAATAATGTCAATAATGAGAATATATCTATCTATCATCTATCCATCCACCTAACTACCTACCTACCTACCTACCTACCTACCTACCTACCTATCTATCTATCTATCTATCTATCTATCTATCTATCTACCTACCTACCTACCTACCTACCTACCTACCTATCTATCTATCTATCTATCTTTCTACCTACCTACCTATCTTTCTACCTACCTATCTATCTACCTATCTACCTTTCTGCCTACCTATCTATCTACCTATCTACCTACCTATCTAGCTACCTTTCTACCTACCTACCTACCTATCTATCTATCTAAGTCCAGAACAAAGTCTGAAATATCTCAACAGAAAACTCATTAATGAGAAATTCACCCCTCAAAAACTTTGACCTCTAACTGTATTTAGAAACATTTCTCGTATGTTGTCGTAGCCGGCAGTGTTATGTTGTTAGTGTTTATCCCTGTTGGTGCTGATAACCACACTTGACCTGCCACTCCATTACAAGGTCAGAGGTCAGAGGTCAGTGTCTGACCCCACTACTGCTGACCAGTGCAGGGTTAGTGTGTGTGTGTGCGTGTTGGGGGGACAATGGGACACAAAAGGCCCGACTCTCTCCCATTACTGCCACATCCACTCTCTGTTCACCACTTCCTGGGTATCTGGTGCTACGAGCCGCCTGAATTTCAGTCTTTGTTTCTTTTTCACGAGACTTCCAACTGCAACAAACACGGGGGAGAAGCTGGCGAGGACAAACACACAGAGGGAAACACGCAGCGCCAGAGCCCACATTCCTCCTATACAGAGTTATTATCAGTGATGGCTGGAAACAAGAGGAGGAGATAGTTCAGTGAAACACAGGAAGCAGCAGGAGGGAGGAGACCGTACGTCTGGTGTTGGGGTGCGATTGGAACGAAAACTTGAGGTTAGTCTGAGCAGAGTTAGGAGGTCAGACTGCTATCAAAGCCAAGAAAAGAGGAACATATTATCCAACCTCCAGTACTAGTAGTCAAAAATATCAAAATGCTGATACTTCAATAATAAATATTTGAAATGGTTTCAAAACTTATTTTCCGCAGTATCGATACACGGATACCCGCTGGGCTTTCTGCTCTCTCTTCTCTCCGACAGCCAGTTGACACACACACACCACTATTTATCTTTTAATAAGAATCTAAAATTTTATGATCTCAATGTCAATTTTTCCACGAGGAATCAAAAATGGTATTGAATATCAATATTTTTCAAGGTATTGTATCGAAGTTGGAAATTCCAATATTGTGACAACACTAAGTACAAGTTCTTCACTTCAGTAGGTACCTGAACGTTACTGCAATATTTTCATTTTATACAAATTTATACTTATCCAATACATTTATTCTAGGCCTGAAACAATTCGTTGAATAATCCATTAGTATTAAATTCCTTCCTGGGGGACAACAAGCAACATGAGCCCTTACTGTTTGTACAAAAAACAATAAATTAAATTTCTACAGACAGGCACTTTGCATCCTTTGCATACAACTGATCAGTTATACAATATGCAACCTCCTTCCTCAGTTTAGCTTCACAAGAATTAACCAGAAAAGAGACAAAACTCAGACAATTAAACAAAAATGACCGATAAAAACTATGAATACCAAAGCGGGTGCAACAACAACATTATTATTCCACATACATTAAATATTCTGACACATCTCATAGAATCAACAGCAGAATAAAACATCAGTAAAACCAACAACACACTGAGATGCACTTATCTCTAGAGCAGCTGCAACCACACAGCAAAGGGGAGGCTGCACAGATTTTACACAATGTTGCACAGACTGTTGATGTTCCTGTCAGATTTAAATGAGTATATTGTTGTACTCACCTGTCTGAGGCCTTCAGTGAGTCCTCCACAATCTGCTCCAGGTTCAACTTCTCTGCTTTTTCATTCATTAACAGTCCACTCAGCTTCTCTGTCCCACTGCCCTTATCACAGTTCATCTCATTGAAGGTAAAAGTTGTCTCAGTGAATGCGGAAGTCACCTGGAGGATCACCATGAGCATGTTAGCCAGACCCAGCATGCACCTGTTCAGGTAACAAACATCCTGGGTGTGTTTGATTTGGTTCACTCAGCGTGCTGACCCGGGTGGTGCATTGAAACAGTGCTTTTGTTCCATTCTCACACATATTTATCAGGACTCTGCAAGGGATGCCACTTGAAATGTAGATACAATACTTTAGATAAAACGTAGGCTACATAAAATTAAGTTTAAAAAAAAGTAAATCAAGTTTTTTTTTTTTTTAAAAAAAATACTGAAAAAAGTAGGACTACAAATACAAAAAAAAATTAAATTCAAAAAATTCAAAAATCAATATTATTTATATACGTATAAGCCCAACTTCACAAACCACAAATACACCTCAAGGGGCTTTACAATCTGTACACATATGACACCCTCTATCCTTAGATACAAAATACTTTAATGTGGAAAAAAATGGAAGAAACGAGCAACTGAGGAGGGATCTCTCCTCCAGACCAAAATAGCTAAATTATAATATGTAAAATCACGATAAATTGTAAACACATATGAAGAACATCGATCTGAGAGGACTTGAGCAACTTCCAGGTGCTGCCAAACCGAGCCATACACCCGCCCGCCACTATTTTACTTAAATAATCTCAGTACTGTCACAGTTGCCAAACTCTCATCTGTTTGTGTACTTAAATCTCTTCTTCATAAGAAATGGAGCCACCTTAATCTAAAAGGTTGACAGTGGTATGTCTGCATGTTTAATCCCATTTTTGTTGCGCTTGGCCTGACCTGTGTGTGTTTTTATGTGCCTGCTGTGGTCACGGCTGGCTGCAGTCTTGTGCCTGAGGCCTGTAACGTGTGCTTGCTGTCTGTTGGCTGCAGATGCTATCATGTGTGATTAGTACACTGTGTTTGTTGGCACATGCACATCTCCGTCTGATAGCAGTTACACTCGACACAGCTGTGAGCTGCCCCGAGGAGAAAACCCCTGCACCTGCCTCTGTTTCTGCTTAATGTAAACAGGTCTGTGTGTGAGAGCAGGAGGGAAACGTGGGGATGTAAATGGGGTAATTTGCACAGATGAGATCAAGTTGTCAGGGGCCATCATACCTGAGGAGAAAAATAACACCGCCTTTATGAGACATGTGAGATCAACGAGGTCATGGGGGATGAGACCCAGAGGATCACTGATGCAAATGTGTGTGAAATGAGGCATGCGAGTGGTGTGGATTACACCCAGCATGTTGGAGCAAAACATCACCTCTGGGGAGGATTCAGCCGCTGTGACTCACTGTTTCACTCGTTAAACTGGTAAACTGTTGGGACATGTTTGTCCAGTCCAGCAGTTCAAATGATAACAAGGTCCACAGTGTTCGAGCATTTAATATGGTGGATAAGGTTGTCACAGCACAGGCAATTCATTTTTACAATACTTCAGTGATGTTTGACAGCTGGGAACATCTTTAAAAAAGAGGCCTTTTGATGCTTGAAGTTGTCATTGCACATGAAAACAACTTTCCTTTAGGATTTACCCAACTTCTTTTACAAGAACTACAAAAGAACCCTCATCTATTTTGCAGCATCAAATATTAACTCTCATTCTTCACAACAAGAAAACTGCCAAGGGTGCATCATTGGAGAAATCACTTAAGCTTTTTCATCTCAAGATTTGCTCGTGCTATGTAGAGTGATTTTCTGGGTCTCTGCTGGCCGAGATCAGGGAGGGAAAAAATGGAAACCTGCCAAAAAGGGAGCTCTGATTTTGAGAATCCTGCCTCGGGTTAACAGACGGTGAACTGTAGAGGGCTTTGATCTGCGTTCATATCCAGGCAGAATAACGATGGCTGCTTTGACCGGAGCTAATGATGTCTGTGGTTGTGTTAGCACGCTGCAGAGGGGGGATTTGTAGCCACGCGGGTACCTTTAATGAGTTTTATTTGTTTTGTTTTATCCCCCTCCACCTCCTACTCACCTCAGCACACAGAGTAATGAAGAGGGAGGGGTAGTGTGGGTTAAAGAATCCGCCTTCTCCACACCTTCATGGGGCTAATTATCCAACCCTCACGAGGATCATCTCACAGCTAAAGGAAAAGAGATTTCCCCTCCTCTCTCTCTACATATAATTCTATATCAACCTCCTTCGTTAGTCTAAATTGGAGTGTGTCTGGATGGGGCTAATTTCACTTGGCATCTTGATTCTACCTATTCCCATCGACAGCACTCATATTCTGCTTTACTGATGGATATGAAAGAACACGAGATAGAAGCTAATTAAAGTGACAGTGTGTAGGGTTTGGTGGCATCTAGCAGTGTGGTTGCAGATTGCAACCAACTGAGTACCGCTCCGCTCACTCCTCCCTTTCCAAGACAAACAAACACAAGACTTTCAACCAGGAGACCGCTGTTCGTGTCCCATGTGAAACTATAAGCAATGTTGACTTATTTTGTCTCATGACTCATTGGTCAACCACGACCGTTTCTTAACCCTACCTAAGTGGTTGTGTTGCCTAAACCTAACTTCCTGTGAAAAGGACACTAGGCATGTAATGAGCATATATTGACACGCCGTCCCTGGCGTGTCCAAAAGTAACACAAAAGGGGTACCCCGTGCATCAGCCTCCGATGCCAAGGGACACTAACCAAGCGGCGGTATTTCTGTAGTTTCACAAGCGTGTTGGAGAGCTACGGTGGTGTTCAGGTGACGTAAAAACGTGAAAGGCTCTCTCTAGAGCCAGTGTTTGGTTTGTCCGTTCTGGGTAGAAACATGGTGGAGCAACATGGCGGACTCTGTGAAGAGGACCCGCTCTCTATGTAGATATGAAGGACTCATTCTAAGATAACGAAAACACAACGATTCTTAGTTCCAGGTGATTATACACTAATGACAACATAGTTATGAATATTATATTCCATTTCTGCTAATAGATCCCCGAACAAACTGTTCCTTTAAGGGATCGTGAGCAAACATAATACAAAGACCACAGAAATAGCTTTATGACGAGAGGGTTGGTAGATTAATATCTGGCCCATCAAGGATATATGGTCAGATAATACTTTTTTTTTAAACTTGGGTAAACTTCCTTAACTTTTGTGTTAATGCTGCACTAAAACACAGACTCTGAATCTTTCCGAGGCTCAGCATTAAACTTTAATCCATCTGTCCCACTTTTATTTTTTAGTAATTTCCACACTCTATAATAAGTCTGCAATCACTGACAGGGACATTGCCTGGAAAGTGTGCCCTTCCACAGTATCGGTCACACAATACGCTCCCTATCTCTCCCTGTCGGACGGCAGGTCCCAGTCCATCTCCTCCTCATTAAGCATATGTCTCATTTTCCATTTCAGTCAGGAGATAGCATAGAAGTGCACACAAAAGCACTATTTTCAGGCCCTTCTGCTCATCTCGTCTGAAAGTCTAATGAGAGCGGATCAAATATAACTGACACCGAGGGGAGACAAAGGGAGACGTAGCCCTGGGTGAAAGATGAGGCGAGGTAGAACAATGGGCCTAAATGTGCCGGCACTGCGGCGGTATGGAGCAGGACCAGTGAATGCAGATGATTCTGTAATGAGGGATTAAGTGGTGGATTATGGGTCTTTATTAAGATGTTTCTGATCCTCATTAGGCTGAATCTTGTATCAGGGCATCGATTCCCCGCTCGCTCGCTGGATTGGCCATTCTCTGGAGGAAGAAGAGAAAGAAAGAGTGAGAAAGAAAGAAAGATAGAGAGGCATGTGCCTCTAATATCCTCCTCTGAGGCGTGTAACAAAAAACTATACGTCTAAGTATGTGTCCCAATCTTGTTGGAGATAAGCAACGATTTATACATATATCTTTTCTATTTATATATATTTTTTAATAAAAGTTGAATTGAAGGAACAGTGTGTAACATTTGGGGGGAGCAGAAATGTAATATAATATTCATAACTATGTTTTCATTAGTGTTTAATCACCTGAAACTAAGAATCGTTGTGTTTTCGTTAGCTTAGAATGAGCCCTTCATATCTACATAGGGAGAAGGTCCTCTTCATGGAGTCCACCATGTTGCTCCGCCATGTTTCTACCGTAGCCCAGAATGGAAAAACCAAACAGTGGCTCTAGAGAGTCTTTTGCGTTTATACGTTAACTGAAGGCCACCGTAGTTTTCTGACACGATTATGAAACTGTTGTAACTTATGCTGCAGAGTGCAAAACCGTGATACCACCAGCCAATGTCTGACTTTCGTAATAGTGTTATTATGGTAAAGATGGCCTATGAGCGAGGCAAACGGCGTTGCCACCACGTTGCCGCCATCTTGGATAGGGAGGAGTGAGCGGAGGGGTACTCAGTTGGTTGCAATCTGCAACCACTAGATGCTGCTAAATACCAAATTAGTACCCAATTTCTGGACAATCCATCCATTATTTCACAAAGTTTTGTGCCAAACCATCTGGTAAATGTTGAGATATTTCACTGATTTGACTGAAAACTTGGATGAAAGTTATTTCAATTCATCCTGCATGGAACACGAATGTGTGTACCAAATTTCAGAGAAATCTGTTATATAGTTGTTGAGACATGTCACTCAAAACCACGAATGTCAACCTGCTGGTGGCACCAGAGGAAAAGTCATTAGACCATCCGCGGGGCACCATGAATATCTGTACATATAGTTTCAATCCAACCAATATTTCAGTCTGGACCAAAGTGGTGGACTGATTTATAGACAGACATTCCCATCCATAGAGCTACATCACTAGTATGGCTAAATGTTCATTTGAAAAAAAGATAAATCTTACCTTAACAGTTCTTTTCCATTTGCATGTTGTTACCATGTATGTGTAATATTTAATTTCAGTGACAAACGACCAGACTCTGGTTGTGTTTACCTGTGTGACTGCTCTGTTATTGTCTTCTTAATAGAAACAGGACTGAAGGAAACATGCAGTCGAGCAGAAACAAACCCAGACGCTCCAAAGACAATATTTACATCTCATCACAACTCTGAAGCCAAACTGGAGCAGTGTTAATATAATCAGAGAATCTCAGCTAGTCCACTATTTATGGGACAATGTCCAAGTTTACTATGCAAGACCGTAGACACAACGGTTTGAATTCCACTCAGAGTTAGACTAAACTTCCTCCAGCTCATTGCAACAATTTCAGCTGACACAATTAAGCCTTATTTTATAACACGGAGGCAGCAGTATGCATCACTACTTCTCAGCTGCAAATCAAAAGGCTTCACAGAACACATGGAAATCTACATTCACACATCTGACACTCCCTGTAAATATACAGTCCTTATTTTTACTGCATCTGATCTAAGAAGAAGAAGAATAAGAAGAACTACGCACAGTTAGAAAACAACCACCTGTGTGTGAGGTGATGCAGGTAACAGACAGCCAGGTAAAGTAGCTGGAACACTTACTGAAGAAGACACAAGCACATAGCAATTTTACAACACAGATACTTCAATGAACTGACAAGTAGTGTGTGGAAAAGGGCAGAACATAAACTGGTGAGGGGAAAGTGGGAACAGGTGAGTAGATGGGAAGGGATGTCAGGTGACCAGGGCGAGTAAGAAAGTTTGAGGGCATCTAGTGGATGGTTCGAGGATGGCAAGTCAGGGGAGTGTGGAGAGTACTGGAGCAAGGCCTGGAGACAGCTGGGTAAAACCACCAACCAGCTAGAAAGTCCTCATGACACCACCTGATCACCTGACAGCTCTGACTGGACTTTAGTCAGTGAGCAGGTCAGAAATATACAAGGCTGCCAAACCATTATTAAGTGCTTTAAAGGATAATAGAAGAATGTTTAAATTGA
The DNA here is from genome assembly GCA_916701655.1 of Sebastiscus albofasciatus. Classification (NCBI taxonomy): domain Eukaryota; kingdom Metazoa; phylum Chordata; class Actinopteri; order Perciformes; family Sebastidae; genus Sebastiscus; species Sebastiscus albofasciatus. The sequence continues at coordinate 154,362 of CAKAOI010050293.1, forward strand.
TTCTGTATTGCACTGGGAGCCACTGTCACCAGCTAACTCGATCTCACGGGAAGGCGTATAAATAGCACAACATTACAAGGCGATTCTGCGTATCATGAGGAGTCGCCCCCTGCTGGCTATTGGAAAGAATGCGAGTTTAAGGCACTTCAGCATTGGCTTCACTTTACAGACCCGGACATAGCCCACTGGCGAGACCGAGTCAAGAACAAGACCAGAGCAGTGCATGATAAAATGTGGAATATGGTATGACGTGTAGGTTATGAATGACACAGTAGTCTCAACAAAACAAAACAAAATTAGACACTTCAATATAAAATAGTGCATTGCAGTGCTAGTGTATTAGATTGCTGTAGATTGTGCAGGTTTTTGTGTTCAATTCCACGATCCAGCACAAATATGCCAAGAGATTTGAAATTTGAGATTGTAAAGTTGTTGATTATAAATGTGGAAAATGAGAAACCTTCTCATCTTTGTCCATTTTCTTTATGAATTCCCTGTGAGTTACAGCCTCTGACCAGCTCTGTTTTGTGTAGTATGGGTACTCAGAACAAACAATGACTTGAACACATCAGCAGTTTAGGTTGTGACAGTTTTATTCAGTGCTAAGAGAGTCTAATAGCAGGAGTCGGTGATACGCCTCATGCTCATGAACCTCATGCCGCTGTGGCCCATGTTCATGAAGTTCCTGTACTCGCCGGGCCTCAGGTACATCATCCTGCCTCTGTACTGGGGCTGCTCGTACATCAGCCAGTGGCCGTCCATCACGTTGCAGGACATGCAGTTGTTCATGCGGTAACGGTCCATGATGTTGTCGCAGTCGTCCATCAGCTCATGCATCTGACCACCGAAGTTCTCCCTCTCGTAGATCCTCATCCTGTAGTTTCCTCTGTACTGTGGTGCAGAAGAGGAGCGGGTTTAACTCATTTCATATTGTCAGCATGAGCTCTATAAGGCTTGAGGCTGATGTCATCTACAGTAAATTTAGCCCAGTGTGAGATCTTACCATGGGGATCATGCGGCAGGACCTGATGGACTCGCTCATGTTGAACATGCTCATGTAGTCGGAGTACTCGCCCCTCCTCATGAAGTACTGGTTGCCCATGTAGTTGGCGCGGTCGTACACCATGAAGCAGCCTCTCTCCACCCTGCAGGAGTGGCACCTGCTCAGGTAGGAGGACATGTCGGGGCAGTCGCTCATGCACTCATAAGAGCGACCCTGGAAGTTCCTGTCCTCGTAGAAGACGATCTGAGGGAGAGAGAAAGTCTTTGGTTAGCACATGTGAGGTATATGAGAGGCACAGTGTTCAAGTTTAAAGCTGCACATGTTTATTTCTTTTAGGGGAAAATGGGAAAAATGTGAATCGAACTTTGTTTGGATGTAGTGAAAAGGATAGCTTTGGATATTACTCCTAAGTTTACTTTAAAGTGCAGCTTTAAACCTGCAGAAGCTGATATTTTGGCCACCTGGGGGCAGCAGAAACAAGCTGTAAACTCAACCCAGTTGCCTATTTACACTTGCAGAAGATATGGAGCAGTATTAGCATTTATTTGGAGCTGTGTTTCGGTCCATCTGGGGAATCTAAGTCCAACATTTACTCTTATTGTAGCTGTGTTTATGGTCTTCACCAACTTTTGAGGGATATATTTGGCTCTTAACCTGCTAAATCCTTCAATATATTATATCAGCTGGTTGCTAACTTTCTCTGTCTGCCTTTTAGTGCTGGGCAGGTAGTGTTTTTTGAGCATTTTCAATGAAAACAGCTGCCTGCTGCGGCCAAAAATGACCCTATAAGAGCTGTGAGAGTGAACCAAAACAGTAAAGTTAAGGCCCGAAAACTAAAACAATGAGCTCGAAGACACTTTAAAGCTTCGTAGAGCTGAGGGGAACTGCACTGTTTGGTTAATTATTAATACAATTAATAATATTAATTAAAAATAAATATTGATTATAGCAGCTTTAAAGTATACCTGACAAAAACAGCACTTTAATGACATTATGAAAATGAAAACTATCAGAGAGAGCTTACCTTGCTCATCATGTTCATTCCAGTGGAAGTCATTTTGCTGGTCGGAGGGCTGCTGCTGCTGCTGCTGCTGCTGCTGCTGCTGGTACTGCTGCTGCTGCTCTTGCACCGAACTGTACCCTACCTCATTTAACCCTTAGCTTTTATACCTGACCCACTGACTGGCCCTTTTGTCTAAACCCCCTGAGCAAGCATGGGTGCCAAACAGCGCCATAGAAATGCACAGAATATGGAGGGATTGTTCACATTTCCAGGGGCCGGCGGGCTCAGAAATGCTTTCTCGCACAGCGCGGGGGTACAGAAAGGGTGAAGAGGTCAACAATCAGAGGTCAAACCTTGACATTGTTTATTCATTGTGGCATGTTGTTTTGTCAGCAACAACATTTTTTTTTTCCTGCTGTTTTTTTTGTTCCTCACACATTGTGTGTCATTTGCAAAGTCACTGAATTTAGCTCGTAGTGCATGTGGAAAGTCTTTGTATGTTCACTTTTGTAATGATAACAGCCAATGATAGACGTGTAAAAGCATAGTAATAATAATATTCTTAAAGTTAAACATGGCAAAAACAGTTTTATATAATAAACAACATCACTTTTATATGAAAAATATGTATTTTAGCGCACAAAAACATTTTGTGCTGTTAGTGATATTGAGGTTGATTGTATTACACCAGGGATATATGTAAATAAAACAGTAATGAGGTGATATTTAAATATATAGAAAAATAATTGAAAAAGTGAGGTAACAAAGAAATGGAAATAAAAAAATGGAAAAAAAGGAAATTAAAATGTTTACTCAAAAATAATAGATTTAGTTTAGTTTAGTTTAGATTTAGTATTTTTATATCATGCTGCTAACCTTACTCAGACTATTTTTAAGTATCATAAATATTGTTTTTTGCTAAAAGGGCTAAACTTTTGTCACTTACACCAATATGTATTTTGCAAAACTAAAAAATGTATGAGTTACAAAATATATTATTTAATATGACTATTTAAGTATGAGGATGATGTTTAAGTGGACGTCACAATGTTCCTGATTTATGTAGAAATGTGTCCATTGTAAAAATCACACTGTGCCTGTCAAAGTATCTGACAATATGAAACATTTAATGAGAAAACAAATATTAAGAATAAGTAAGGTGAAAAATGTTTGTAACTTTTTATTTTGTGGAAATTAACTTTAGATCTAATTAGACAGTGGTATAGCAGATAATATAGTACCTTAGTTTATATGTGTTTTTAATATACAAAAGATGTATCAGACCATTTTCAAATGCTTTTTTAAATGTATTATTATCATTATTATTATTATTATATTATTATTATTATTATTATCATTATTATCATTATTATTCCTATTTTACAGTTTCTAGATACCTTTTGCTTATTGTGGAAATCCACATCACTCAACTTTTTTATTTTTTGTCTTTATATTTTTTTGTTTTTAGATAATAAGGATGATATGTTGATCTATAAAGAAACCTGACCACTCAAATCAGTTAGCATAAGCATAATTTATAATGCCTAACAGTGCCTTTCTTCTCAAGATATATAAACCTTTTGTCTCATAACATCTATGAACAAAATTTTTAACCTCCAATTTTTGTTGAATTTATTTAATCAGTCACATAGGAGACTAGTTGGATGCCAGCGACATGGTTACAGACGTTACATAATTATATCCTCATATTTACAATAGTTTATTGGACATTGCCACCATAGTTTTATTTTATACATTAATCACACAGTGATCCAGAATAGAGAATAGAAAAGTGTAAAAATGTAATGTGTAGTATTAACATATAAACCAAGTAACAATTATCATATACTGTATATTACACTTTATACTGATGATAACAAGGCCTTGATAAATGTGATACTGACATGCATTTTTCAGCTAAACATTACAGCATTTGTGTTGCCAGATATATATAATTTGTTTAAGGTGGATGCAATGCACTATATGATATTACAAAACACTTTGCAAATATTGTTTCTCCTTTATTAATGTACAAAATCATATGAAATCAAACTGTATTTTACGTATTTTAGTATTAGGGCCACATTGAGTGGAAAAAAAATCTGAGATTTCAAGAATAAAGTCATAATATTACGAGAAAAAGTTGTGATATAATGAGAATAAAGTCATACTATTTCAAGAACTTTTTTTAATATTACGAGAATAAAGTCATAACTTTACAAGAAAAAAGTTCTTATATCACGAGAATAAAGTCATAACTATAGTATTTTAAATCATAGAATAGAATAGAATACAATAGAAATCTTTAATGTCATAGTATTAAAAACAACGAGATTCACAGTTGCCACTTCTGGTCTGTGCTTTAAAACAAATACTTGACAAGACTAAACGAGGCAGATAAAACATCTAACAGGTAAAACACACACAGTTATAAAGCAAATAAAACAGGTAAAGTAGATGTAATAAATAAATAAATATAAACAGAAGTGTTACACTAGAGGTATAAAATGTAAAAAAAATATGTAATGTAAACAGAGGTAATTGCACTTGTAAAATAGGTAGAGTAGATGTAATAAATAAAATGTAAACAAAGGTAGTTGCACTGTTAAATAAATTAAATTATATAAATCAGAGAGGCAAAAAAAACAAAACAGTCACATTAAGTAATCCAAGTAGTAGGATACATGTACTATAATGAGATGATGTTCAGTACAATACAGGTAGATTACAGTAACTTGAGTTGCATGTACTTCCACTTCTCACCAGAGGGGGGCGCTGTGACGTCAGCTCGTCTCTCTGACGTGACTCTCTTGTCCTGGTAACAACATCTGTTGTCAAGCGTTGCTAGGGAAGTAACTGAGCTAGCTACTCTTCAATTAGCCGCTCTGAAACCAAACATTTACACCAGAGAGGTAACTTTACTTCAATGTTACAACACTGAAATAACTAGTTACATATGTCGGAAACCAGCAACGTTACCTGATTATTAATACGAGCTTATAAACGTGTGCTTCAGCTGTTAGCTGAGCTAGCATGTAGCTAACTATGTAGCTACTATAACAGTACGTTAGCTAGCTTCTCTGGCTGCTGTAGGCTAGTTTAGCTGAAGTTAGCAGTGCAGGTTAGTTATATAAACTTGTTGGCTGGATGAGAGGTTAGTTAGCAGAAATAGTGGTGCTTTTGTTTAGTTAAGAAATTGGTAAAATAACAGGACTTAAGAGTTTCAGTCTAGCTAGCTTAGACCGAAATGAATCACTGTTTTTTTGTTTACATTTTCATTTGTATTTATCATTGTTGTAGGTCTGTGGTACGACGGAGTATTAGGGCCACACTGAGGAAAACAAATAAATCTGAGATTTAGAGACTAAAGTCATAATATTATGAGAATAAAGTCAGAAGTTTAGGAGAATAAAGTCAGAAGTTTAGGAGAATAAAAGTCGTAATATTATGAGAATAAAGTCAGAAGTTTAAGAGAAAAAAGTCGTAATATTATGAGAATAAAGTCAGAAGTTTAGGAGAATAAAAGTCGTAATATTATGAGAATAAAGTCAGAAGCTTAAGAGAAAAAAGTCGTAATATTATGAGAATAAAGTCAGAAGTGGAAGAGAAAAAAGTCGTAATATTATGAGAATAAAGTCAGAAGTTTAGGAGAATAAAGTCGTAATATGAGAATAAAGTCAGAAGTTTAAGAGAAAAAAGTCGTAATATTATGAGAATAAAGTCAGAAGTTTAAGAAAAAAAAGTTGTAATATTATGAAAATAAAGTCAGTTTAAGAGAAAAAAGTTGTAATATTATGAGAATAAAGTCAGAAGTTTAAGAGAAAAAAGTTGTAGTATGAGAATAAAGTCATAATATTAGTATATATGTATAGTAGTAGTAATTTTACGTGTTATTTTAGTTAAGTTATGGCTTTTTCTCGTAAAGTTGTAACTGTATTCTCAAAATCTCAATTTATTCCCCCTCAACGTGGCCCCATACCTCACTGCAAATGTTTTGTGGCTCCAGACAGATTTTTTTTTTTGCCTAAAATGGCTCTTTTGATAGTAAAGGTTGCCGACCCCTGCCCTAACCAATGTTGCACGTTTAACAAGTGTTAACAGTGTCTTCAATGGCTAATAAGCAACAAGTTATACAACAGACTTTCCTTGTATGTGGCTAAACTAGCTTGTTTTAAAGCCAACATTTCACTGAATCATTTTCTGCCCTTATATGTTCAGGTGTATGTCAGTTAGCGATGAGCGAGCTCCATCCACCTGACAACAGCTGGCCCCAGACATGACGAGAGGATGACCGAGAATGGACAGGACAGCCCCCTCCAGCAGTCCTGTGAAGCTCCTGCTAAAGGAGATTCAGTTGTCAATGACAGCAGGACACTCAAGACCTCCTTAGTGGATGCCAAATCCTGCAGGGAACACAATGATGCCCCTAAAGTCACTGCTAGAAATGCGGAGGGAGAGATCAGTCCGTACCAGCCTCGGCCACCTCCACTACCCAGGCTGTCCAGCAAAAGTGTCTCAGTGGAGGAGACCGTGAGAACCAGGAGGCTGAAAAACAGCCAGGAGAGTCTGAGTGACCTAGTTGGGACTGGTTCCTCCACAGAGTCCCTTAAAGAGGACCAAACAGCTCCAGGTGGATTTGTTCTCAGCGATGCTGCCACCATCAGGAATAACCAGGACTCCAATGTGAGACCCCGCTCTGCTGTTACGACAGGATCCCCAGTCTCTGCGTGCAGTCTCTCCGAGTATGAAAGGAGGCCCGCCAGCCAGCAGAGCGACCCCACAGACCACCGGGCGAGGCCCACCAAGCTGCGTCTGTCTCCGGTGCAACCCGCCGGGACGCTGCCTGCTCTGGAGCAGAGCTTTGCGTCAGCCACGTTAAGGGCAGCTAAGAGGATTGACAGGGATTGTTTGGATTATGCCGTGCTGGCCAGGGAGAAACTCGGGGAGAGACTCCACAGGAACCTGAGCGACAGCCGGCTTCTGGAGAACATGGGATCGGACAGTGCCTCTGTCAACTCCCTGAGGTCCACCTACAGCGTGCTCAGCCCCATCAGACCCCAGGATGTGAGGAACAGGTACAGTAGGCACAGCAGAGCATGTAGATGATGCACCCGGAGTCATCCTTAGGCTGGATGTGGAGACTCTTTTAAGGCTTACTCTTTACGGTGTCAGAGAGAAGGCTATTAGAAGCTGGTCTGTCTTAATTTAACTACCTTATCCAAAAAATAATTGCTCAAAAGAAAGGTACTATGCCCAGTCACTGCACAAGAATTAGGTACAGCATCTTATATCCACTACAAGCCTTGTAGTATTGATTGTGCCCTCTGATTGGAGCTGATTAGCATCTGGAGCTTGGTTCCCCATCAGGAGTGAGTGCTGAAGCAACACTGACAGACTGTTAATTTGTCCTGAAATCAAGGCTCCACACATTTTTACATTGTGTGAGTGCACATCTTTAAGAGAAAGCGAGAAGGTGGCAGAGAGGAGGGGGATTAACACGAGATCAGAGGAGATGCTTGTTCAGTACAGTTTTTGACAGCAGGAGCGGCAAAAAAAAAGGGTCTTAGTCTGTAGTCTCAATACACAGTCAGTGCCCAGTAGGGAATTTCTACTTTTAAATTATTGACGTAACATCTGAGACAACAGCCTTGCTTTTTTTTCCTACATCCTCCAAGGCAAGTTGGCTACACTTAGAAGTGCTAATTTTGCTTTCCAATGTGTGTTTTTCAGGAGCTTTCTGGAGGGCAGTGTGCTGGGAAGCGGCGCCCTGCTAGGGGCCGAGGAGCTGGACCGCCACTTCCCCGACAGGAGAGTGGGCATCTACGTAGCTACTTGGAACATGCAGGGAGAGAAGGTAGGAGGAAACATGACTGCGGCATCTCACAGACTAAGAACTATTGCACAAGTTCAGGCACCAACTGAGTTGTAACCGAGTTTCTATCATTTTCAGGGGCTTCCAGCCAACTTAGATGATCTCCTCCTTCCAACAGACTCTGAATTTGCACAAGACTTTTATATTATTGGGGTCCAGGAGGGCTGTCCTGACAGGTATGTTGTGTTTGGCTTGATATTTAATCATCGTCACGGAATAAAAGGGCTGTAAAGTCGGTTATATGTGACTGTTTGTGTGTGCAGGAGGGAATGGGAGACCCGTCTTCAGGAGACTCTGGGACCTTACTACGTCATGCTGTATGCAGCATCACATGGTGTTTTATATCTCACTGTTTTTGTCAGAAGAGACCTCATCTGGTTCTGCTCAGGTAATGAACTCCTCCTATATCGCTCCCTGCTTATAGAACTTGTGTGTAGTGCAGATTTTTGGAAGATGATATTAATACTTTTGATTTTGTGTTTGAATCTAACTGATTACACTGTTAAGGCTCTGACACTGACCACAGCATGTTTTGACCCACACAGAGGTGGAGCATGCCACAGTCACAACCAGGATCATCTCTCAGATCAAGACCAAAGGGGCTGTGGGAATCGCCTTTACCTTTTTCGGCACTTCCTTCCTCTTCATCACATCCCACTTTACCTGTGAGTAGGAGGGTCAAGGAGGCTGCAGGCTGTAGCAGTGATTTATTATAGCAGGGCGGCTGTAGATAGGACTGCTCGGGTCCACGCCTAGAGAAGAAACAGTAATGTTAGCGTTTTTACTTCTTTAAAACACTCACCATAACTGCTTTTACATCTTCCCTAAGTATTACATATTTGTATTTAAACTTTTCAGCAGTGACAGATAGGCAGTCTTACGTGTTTCTAATTTCTGATTCTGGTCTTCTTCCAGCTGGAGATGCCAAAGTTTACGAGAGAGTACTAGATTACAACAAGATCGTCGAGGCTCTATCTTTACCGAAAGGCCTTCCAGACACCAACCCGTACCGCTCCACACCGTGTAAGACTCTTTTAAGTTACCTTGTGAGAGAGATGTGAAAAATCAAAACAATTAGGACGATGGTGTTTCTGCACTCAGAGCTGATCAACATGATCAAACTTGCACAGATTAACCCACTACAGTTAGTAGAGCTACAACTATTAGTGGACTAGTCGATCGACAGAAAAATAATTGGCAAATATTTTGATAACCGATTAATCGTTAGAGTAATTTTTCATGCAAAAATGTCAGAAAATGCTGTTTTCAGCCCCTCAAATATGTCGATTTTCTGCTTTACTTTGTTTTATATCATATCAAACTGAATATCTTTGGGCTTTTGACAAAACAAGACATTTAAAGACATCACCTTGGACTTTGAGGAACTGGGATGGACATTTTTCACCATTTTCTGAGACCAAATGATTAATTGATTGATTTTAATTTTAAAATAATCGTTAGTTGCAGCCCTAGCAGTTAGCCTCATATTCTATGTTAAAATGTCATCTTTCTCAAACATGTAACATTCTGGCAATGGGATAAATTATATTTTACGTCTTTAAGTAATTATCAAAAGACACATGTATCTGAAACAAGGTTTGATTTTAACAGAATTAGATTAAAACATGTTCAGACAAATTGCTCCCGCTTTTGTCCCAGCTTTGGTCCTGGAGAGCATAATAACATGTTTTTAGTTCAGATTAAAGCCTTGATGTTGATAAAACTAACGGCTAGTAATCTTTGATAATCACAGCATGTCATTTTTATTTGTAGCCGACGTCACCACAAGATTCGACCAGGTCTTCTGGTTTGGAGATTTTAACTTCCGGTTGAGTAAAGACCGGATCGACGTGGAGGCCATCATGAACCGCACAGCAGGCGGCGACATGGGCCCTCTGCTGGAGCATGACCAGCTCTCCAAGGAAATGAAGGACGGTATGGTAGCATATTGGAGGCTAAATCTCAGTGAAAACATTTCTTAAAGTTGTTTACAGAAGTAGATTGTTGGGTTTGATAGATTCTCACTGTGCCAATGTGTTTCTCTTTCCCTCCAGGTTCAATCTTTAAAGGTTTCCAAGAGGCACCGATACACTTCCTCCCCACCTACAAGTTTGACATCGGCTGTGATGTCTACGACACGACTTCTAAACAGAGAACGCCTTCATACACAGTAAGAGGAAACACACTTTTCAGCTATAAAGTCTAAGCTGGCGAGGGCAGTTTAGACTTACCTCTTTGTTTGTGTTCACAGGACAGGATCTTGTTCAGGAGCCGGCAGGCTGATGACATAAAAGTGTTCAAGTACACAAGCTGCTCCAGCATCAAGACCTCCGACCATCGGCCTGTCATCAGTGTCTTCCAGGTCAAACTCCGGCCAGGCAGAGACAAGTGAGTCCCTCTGAAAAAACAGCTTAAAACAGTGTTAGTGTCATCATGTTATGGATGCCTTCAACAATGTATATAGTATTGTAATTTTAATTATATCAGTGAATATTATATGAATTGTTTTAGACTAGGGCTGCAGCTAATGATTATTTTCGTTGTTGATTATTTTCTCGATTAGCCGATTAGTTGTTTGGTCTATAAAATGGTGAAAAATGCCGATCAGAGCTTCCCAATGCCCAAGATGATGTCCTCAAATGTCTTGTTTTGTCCACAACTCAAAGATATTCAGTTTACTGTCATAGAGGAGTAAAGAAACCAGGAAATATTCACATTTAAGAAGCTGGAATCAGAGAATTTTGACTTTTATTCTTTAAAAATGACTCAAACTGATAAATCGATTATCAAAATAGTTGGCGACTAATTGAATCGATTAATCATTGCAGCTCTATTCTAAACACTTTTTGTTGTCAAAATGGATAATCAGCACCTGGCGAAGGTCCTCTTTTAGTTAGAAGAGTTTATAAATAACAGTTTGTTAAATTTCTGCAAATAAGTTGTGGTCATTTTCAATCTTACTTTCTGCCCCTTTACACCGGATTCTTAATGCTCTATATATTTAAATCCTGATTTAAAAGTTGTGTTTTCTTTATTTTGACCTACGTCAGGTGTACTACATATGTTTGTTTGTGTTGTTTAGTATTCCCCTCGGTGCGGGACAGTTTGACCGAAGCTTGTACTTGGAGGGTATCAGGAGGAGGATCACCAGAGAGCTGAAGAGGAGGGAGGCCATGAAGAACCAAAGTAGCAGCAGCAGCATTTGCACCATCTCCTAAAAACACTTAAAATATACTCTCCAGACCAGACTGGACTGAACCGCGCCTGGAACTGGGATGTAAAACCAGGCAGGCAGAAAAGGACCAAAAAAGGACACCAGAGTTGTCTTAACTACACAGAGCTGGTCGTGGTAACTGAGCAGAGTCCACCCTCTAGTGGGCGTTGTTGGGAACCGTCTGTACTCGAGGGCAGGGACCTCGAGGTCAGACACACAGAGAGAGAGTTGCAGACACAGCAGCAGTCTGGCCTTTATTTATTCAGCCCCCTCTTCTCAAACATGACCGAGACAGGGTGGGAACGGGGGGCTGGCATCGTGAACTGACCTAACCTTAAAGGCTCTGTGTAACTGCATTCATTCTCACAGTTTTGTATAGGTGTTTAAAAAGCACCGTGAACCACAATGTTACTTTTTTTTCAGAATACATCAGTGTTCAAATGCCTTGTCAATTTGTCATTGAACGGTTAAACAAACATAATTGCATTTAGGTGCACTTTTTAATGTAATTTCTTTACATTATGGCGTCTGCCATTGGTCAGTTTTAACTTGAATTTTGTTCTCAGCTGAATGTTTTGTAGGAGGGATACGATATGACTGAAGAAGGGACGTTAAATATATAATTACAAGATCATGACATTTCAAGAACGCTAGTCAGGAGGTTGTTACATGCTACTGTTGAATTTCAGGGAGATCAAATGTATTTGACAGCTTATTTTTAACCGTTTTTACAGGAACTCACTTAATATAAAACTAGATTATTTACACTAACGCCTGTCACTACTTTTTCTCTTATTAGGCCAAGTGATCCTTTGCAACAGACTGTAACTCAATGCCTTACCTCTCATCTTACTGCTGTGTAACCTTATATATATATATTATATATATATACAACAAACTGTCCATGTACTGTACTGTATGTACCACATTAATCAACTTGCATTCCCAGCATGAAAAGCAGTCTGCTCCAAAATAAAAGTGCCTGTGGGCCTTGTTTTCATTTTCCCTCAAGACCTCTTAACATTATCTGCATATTTTTATATGTCACATCCAGTAATAAAGGTTTTTAAACACACTTGTTTGTTGGCTGAATTGTGTCTGTTGTGCTGTAATGTGAGTTTCACATACTCACTGTAGTCAGAGCAGAAGCCACTGAAATACTAGTAAAATACATGTGTATTGTGGTGTTTAATAAGTTTTGTTTTAAAATGTTTTATCTGGCAAAGCCTCGAAATATAGCCTAACTCTGGAGCATTATTTAGCCTCCTTTCCTCACCAATATCCTCACTCTAGCTTTAAGACTGAGCCCGCTACAGCCTCTAAAAGACACTAATGTCGGCCGTGGGTCTCAGAGAGTTTGATAACTATTTTTAGGGGTGCAGCGATGACATTTAGGTGTGCTTGAGCACCCTTAAGAAGAGTCTAAAAATCGCCAAAGCCTGACTGTGTCCAACTGTAACAAAATCCAGTCATATCTTGTTTACCTTAATGGAGTCTCACCTGGTTGCCTGGCAACCGCTCAAAACCAAGAAATAGTCCTAGGCTAATGGTGCCTTCAAATGAAACTCGTGACCTTGTGTTTACAACATGGGAAGTCGTGTACACGATACGCTCGGCGTTCAAGTGATTAAGTCGTGAGAACACCGCTGATATTTCATTATATATTAACATTATATTAATATAATATATATTTATATTAACGTTACTGTCGGTGTCTAGAAGCCACAGAGGCTAAAAAATTAAGCAAGCGGGTAACATAATGCAGGATATGCAAAGGCATAATGACAAAGGAGAAAGATGACGTCATTGGGAATGTCAACATTTTCCTCAGACATATTATAAAATTACTATAGAATTACAATATATTAACTTATTATGCAAAGAAAAATGAACCTCCATGGCCTCCGCCATTTCTGACAACGTCAACAAACACGTCATAACGAGGTTGTGAATACCACAAGAGGGAGGCGTTCATATGGACTCTTTTCGTGAACACGGTAAACACGACCCCATTTGAAGGCACCATAATTGTCATTTTTAATACTTCGGTTTTTGTACAGTTCAAACAAATATTACAAAAAGAAAACAAAGAGCATTAGTGAGCTTTAGTTGTGCTGCAGGGCGAATTTTGTTACAGAGCCAGGTGAGTCGTTTCCATCTCTAGTATTTATGCTAAGCTAAGCTAAGCTAACAGGCGACTGGCTGTAGCCTTTAACAGATAAATTCTTCTCATCTAACTCTGCCAGAAAGTGAATAAGCGTATTTCCCAAAATCAAACTATTCCTTTAACTTATCCCGTTAATATATATATATATCATTTTTTTTAATATGCAAGGGCATAAACACAACCACAAAAATACAAAAAAACAAAACAGGTTTCACGTTAGATTTCAATTTCTTTACAGTAAAACAGAGACACAATGACAGAAACCATGATTTAAGTCTCGAGGACATATTGGCTACAGTCGCCATCACTGTATAAAGTCTCCTGTGAATGTGAAGGGAGATTATGAAGTGCTGTCGTATAAATAGTAAGATTTTAAACTGTTTTCTGATCCATCCACTCTGGAAGAGGATAGGAGGTGGAGCTCGGTGAGTTCTAGAGAGCCGAGGGTTTTCATTATGAGAAAATAATAAAACTTTAGACGCTGCTGAGGATGTTAGCCGCCCCCTTTCTCTTGCGTATATGATGCTTTACTTTCACAGCGTAATGTCAGTCATTCATGAATTTAAACATAACAGGTTGGTATATAGGTTTTGAAATGAGAAACCAACACTGTAATTTTGGCTTTGGAGTAAATTGTCCCTTTAAAACCAAAACTCCACCCCAGTGAATAATGAAATATGGCTTTCCTGTCCACAAACAATAAATACAGATACTCCAACTGTACGTAGACTACGGTTACTGTAGAGTAAAATGTAAGTTTTCTTTAAAATCCCCACTCTCAGAGGTTGAGTCCAGAGCCCGGGTATTAGTCCCCTCCCAGAGTGAGCTGTGTCCAGTTCGGTGGTGGGAGGGAACACTAGTGTAATCTTCCAGTCCAGTTTATTTACAGTGGTGTTTGCCAGCCGAGGACCGGCACCGATGGGGGTCTATCGGAAGAGGCGATACATGCGGGGCAGACGTCCGTCTTTGCTGGACAGGGCGGCCTGGATGTGTTCGTACGAGGGCAGCTCCGTCAGGTCTCCCAGAGCTGCTACTGCGGGCTTACTGCGCAGCATCTTGGTGGTTACTCTCTTAATGTCACTGGCTGTCACGTTGCCTGGAAAATTATTTGTTGACAAGTCAAAACATGAATGAACAAGGAGGGTGAAGTAAGACTATTTCTACTTATTAAAAGGGCGGGTCCATCTGCTTTCTGTTCTGTTTTTTTTAAATGGAAACACACTCAGCCGAGGTAAAGTGGCTGTGGACGGGAGCAGAAACTTGTTTTTTGCCACTTAAAAAAATAATTATCAGTTTAAGTGTAGGCTATATTTAGAATATTTTCACAGCTTTCCCTTGCCATCAGACAACTGTTTCTGACGGGCCATTATATCGCTCTCTTCAAAGCCACCAGACTGCTTTTACTAAACCAGTAATTTTACCTCACAGAACACAGGAGTTGCTGCTCTAACCTACGGCAGGTCACATGAAAACAGGAACACGTTTTTAGAAGGGCTTAGGAAAATAGCATTTTGACGCTAAAACATAAGTACTTTGACCAAAATTTGAATGTTGGGATTTGAATACATAAGGAACACAACTGGGAATCTACAGAATGATATAAAAACCTAAAAAAATAATGGACCTACCCTTTAATTTTTCATGCAACTTTTCGTCTTACACATCTATTTTGTGACAGTACTCACTTATTAGATCACACAGTTCATGTGGCAGCTTTCTCTTCCCTGTGGAGAGAACCTGGCGACCAACATCTTCAAAAATAACCGGCCGCGACTCGAGGTTCATCATCAACATGGACTTGAGCTGAGTCTTGGCCCTCTCCAGCTCCATCTGGGTATACAGGGGGAAAATAATTAGAAAAATGCTCCAAGAATGGTACACCACCTTTGTTTCTTTAATCAGTAAGTTGTGGTGGGTTGCCCTGATAGTGAAACACAGCCATTACCTCTCCTGCGTTGCCAGCCATCTGAATGAACTCTCTGGTTATTATCTCCACCATTTCCCGCACCTGGAGATGAATATATGAAATGATAAGAACTCTACATAAACAGACAACATAAAGAACCATTCACACAAGAAAGCCATATGCACAATTTGAAAACAGAACATATCTATGCAACTAAGTTTTAGAGGGATATCTGACACAATTTAAGAAAAGCTGTGATTGGTAAAAAAAAAAAAAAAAAAGAAGCTTTTTGGATGCAGAGGTACAGTAAGACATTTGAACCCTGCAGTTATGAGCCTGTACCAACCTGTCTGGGGTCTGCACTGGCATGGATACACAGCAGACCACTGTCCTCATAGCTATGATGGTAGGAGGTGGCATTGTACATCCAATGATGCCTACAACAGACAAGGGAAACCACGAGACAATTAGTGGAACTGACTATTGTTGTTGTATGGTATGTGTCCAGAGGTGTGTTTTTTATCGCGAGGGGTTGCCTCGCTTCCTAGCATTTGACGCTTGATGGGCTGCCACTAGGCACCTGATTGGACGAACGCTTTCCTCTTTATTTTAGATCGATAATGGTTAGTTTAAAAGCTGGACGCCCCTGATTGCATAAAGTAGCCTAGACCTCAACTTTATGCACGAGGAGCCCCCAACGTGATGCCCTGTCTCTCAAAACGCACCGCTACGCTACAGGAATGCATTGCACGGCTGCTTACGTAGAGGGTTATGAATGGGAAGTGTGGAAAGAACGGATCCTGTGGACACGTACCATTATATTAGTGACTTATAATTGTCTGAAACGATGCTGAATTGAGGTTTGTGAGACATTCACCTGTTGAGCACGTTCAGGTAAAGGCGGGTGAACATGCCTTTCCCAGGTCCTCCTGCTGAAAAGGAGCCACCTCCACCCATCATCATGTTGAGCACCGCGAATGGGATGAAGTCGTCTTCCTGTGATGAGAAAACATTTTGTTTTTTTATTTGGGAGCTTGTAGCTAACATATTCAGAATAGCCAGGCACTGCAGACACCTACCAGGAAGGAGCAGCTCTCCAGGCCGATCATGATGTGAGTGAGCTCTGGGATCGGGGTGGGGCCGAGACTCACATCCGACATATCCTTATCCATCTGACAGATTATAAGAAGATGTTATTATCCTACCTTCAAGATGCTTGTATCAGTGTTCCCCCTTTTAACTCTGAAATGTTCCCAATGAACACAAAAATACTGTTAAGTACAGTAACTGTTGCTTCATATCTAACATCATTCCTCAGCCAAGAGCTTGTTCTATTTAGTAAAATATCAAGACATTTATCATCTGTAACTACAGACAATTTGCTAACATACAGAAGAAACTTTGAGGACGTTTTTGCGAAATGTGATTTCTGGTTAATGGCTGAATGCATTTAACATTTCTATGGTTGTCATCCTGTTTAAGTGAGCCCCATGATACTACAAACAGATGTTCTTTTTGTCTTCTACATCTGAAAAATCCACCAGATAAATAAATGCTAGCCGAAAACAACATTTAGGACCAAATCTGGTACAAACAACTTATAAACAATGAATCACCTTGACGATGCCACCGGTGTACTGTGCTACAGAGAGGTCCACGTTGGCCACTGAACTCGTTCCCCACACCGGCTTGGCGTCCAGCAGGTATCTCCTGGCACATTCAACCAGCTGCTCGTGCTCGATGCCCACTCCAGCCAGCACCATCCGCTCCGGACAGTAATAGTTACGCAGGTAGCTGTGGAGCACTTTCTTGTCAATCTTGTCCACGTTGTCTGTGGGACAAAAGCGAGGCAGTCCAACCGTGTTGCCTCGATACGCGGCCTGGAAACAAACAGTGAACCATTATAGACGTTTTTGGACCGGAGGAACTTTTTCACAGTTCTAAGAAGAACCACCATTTCTATTGTGTCAGCACTGCAAGAACTAGGAACGATCATAGTTCTTTGAACACTGCTTTGAGGGACTTTTTTAGCTTCTTTTTGTGAGTACGTGTACGTGATTGGTCGAACACATGAGCCAATGCAGCAACTGACATTTTTAAAAACCTTTTAGATTTATGATTGTGGCATGTGACAGAGTTGTTCATTTATTGTTATATTACTTAAAAAAAAAGCAAAGAGAGCTTGGAGCAAACTTGCTGCTTGCCGTGCTGCAGATGTATGAGAGCACAATCTGGGTTTTCACAATAGCTTAATTCATAATTTTAGGAAATTATCCTGAAAAAAATACCAAAGTTTTGCTGCTGAAAACATAATAATGTAAAAAATACGTTACCTTTCTTTGTTTCATATTATTATGAACTCTGTTCCAGACAAAAAATTAACTGTAGTTTATACAAAGCCTGTGATTCTGGTAACTTCTGATGGGTATTGTCAGTATTTTTGACATACTAAATATTAAACAACTGATCAAAAAATGTACTTATCGGTTAACTGATCAACTCATTATTATTAATATTATTAACAGGATTATTTGGTTCACTCTCTCACAGAGAGCTGGTGTAAGAGGGTCCAAACAAATGATGTAACTCACAGCATGGATCATCTCAGTGAGTAAAGGTTCAGGGTCCGGCCTCATGTTTAGATCTTCTAACTCAAAGCGTACCGCCATTCTGGTCATCTCGATCTCGTCGTCTGCGTGTAAACAAACATAGATCATATCAGACGGGCAGACATTTTGGAACAGTTCGCATGGATTTGTCATTTAAAATAAGAAAGGACTTACCCAGCAGGCGAGGCTGCAGAACAGCATCAGAGAGAAGACTGACCACCGTGTCCAGGCCCTTGACCTCAGCAGACACTGCATACATGGTGGTATCCCTGCACAGCAAAATCAATGATGCATCAACAGCTGTGTTTGCATACTCTCCGACACAAGAAAGTTCATATATGGAAGGTACAAATGCACAAACTTTACATTCTATAACACTGAGACAGGTATTGTGCTGAGAGTCTACACACCTTGATGTTTGGCAGTCACATATCCCTCCGTGTTTTTCCAATGTGAGGAGAATTTCATCTTTACTCCCGTACTGAGCCGTGGACTATAGATAAAAATGACAGCATCACGTCAAGCGCCTGCCTGACCTTTCACTTTGTGATCTGTACTAGTTTGTTTTACTTACAGAAAAGGCGAGTTTCTCTATGAAGTGTGCTATCCCACTTGGGTACTTTGCTTCATGTCTGGATCCAGAATTTACTAAAACTAAAGTTAAAAAAAAAAGAAAACAAACATTTAATTTCCTTCAGCCAGATCCTGAAGACAAGTGGATATTATAATTTGCATATCACCGGTGCAACTTACTTCCAACTGTGCAGAATTGACCAAACTTGTTTTGGGAAGCGACTCTGAGGCCATTTTCTAGAGTTGTGATCTTGGTCTCATATTTTTCCTGACCATCCACAGATGCAAACACGGGCTTGGGGATCCCAGGCAGCGGTGACGAGAGGGATATATTTGGGTATCCGCCGCCACTGCTGTACTTTCTGTATGCTGCGATCCCAAACCTTTGAGAACAACAAAGAAATAACCTGAGCATAAGTTGCTAAACCTCAAAGTATACCAGGGTTTCCCCTGCACATTGTTAAACTGAGGTGGTAAACCACCATCAACCATATACAGCTCTTCTAATGATCAGTCCAGCTACTAAACGATGGTCTAATCAATTGCCACACATTAAATAAATATGGCATCTGCTCTTTGAAATAACGTCTCCAGTATTTGTCCCTGAAGTTTAATGTTTTATTTCACAAGATTTTGTAGATTTTTGTGGCAGGTAGACAAAAAAGTTAATTTCCAACATTGAACACCATTAATCTCAAAGATGTGTTTTGTTGACGTTGCTCCAAAATCTCCCATAGGTGACCTGTTAAATCAGGTTGAGACTGGTAGCTGGGAAGGCCATAAGATACTGTATGAAACCCCTTGTGCCTCGTAGAAGCCTCTATTATGTTTTATGTCTATTATGTGCACTCATTAATTAGGTTTTTCCTTTAACTTGTCACCCATCTGTACTTTCTACATTGTTACGCATTAAGTTGTTCTATGCATTGCAGTCAAAAATGTAACGTCAAAGTAACGGTGTAGCAATTACACTCAGGTGCCAGTTTATTAAGTAAACTTTAGCTAAAACTAATGCAGTCTTAATACAAAAGTCCTGCAATAAATCCTACCTTCATGACGGATATAATGGTCAGTATTGTCTATTGCTATGTTTTGTACTGTTTTTTTGCACATTATCTTTATCCTGTTGTTAAGCTGCTGCAACGGTACAAATTCCTGCTGGGATAAATAAAGTACTCTTATTTTATCTATCTAAACCTTTATTGATTCAGTTATTGTAGCAGTGCAAGGACAGCAATAAATATATAAATAGAAAAAGCAGCAAATAAATGATAAGAGGAAGGCCTATATAACACTAAAAATAAAATATTAAACATAGAAGAGCATTTGGAGACAAACATTACGAGATAAAGTGACACTAGTGTGATTAATGATGCAAAAATCAGTGCAACATAATATAGATAAGATAAGATATTAATTTATTAGTCCCGCAGTGGGGGAATTTGCAGTGTACAACAGCAAAGGGCATAGTGCAATAAACAAGATGCATCAACTAACACAGTAAAAAAAGAGCTGAACAAAGTGTAACAAAATATGAACCATTCAAATAGAAGGAAGTATAAAAATAGGAGCAGTATATACAGTATTAACAATTAACAGACTATTAACAAAATTGCACAAGTGGAAAATGATATTGCACAGTGAGAATTAAATAAAAATTCCACCTGAAAATATCAAGTTATTGTCAATTTTTGGTGTTTAAGTGTAAGTGGTCTACTGGGAGCAGTGCTGGTAGTGCAGTCTGACAGCTGCAGGAAGGAAGGACCTGTATAGTATTAACTGGTAAATTATTATATAGTATGAGATGTGATACAGTATAAGGTGAAATGTAGTAGCATAACATAATATACAATACAGCAATATAACATAACTTAACATAACATAACACATATTTAGTACAGCTGACTTTGTACTTCTCAAACTTTGATCCAAATATGTCCCTTAATATCTAAACAAAGTCTAACAAACAGGAAAAGCCCTCATAAATCACCAAACATATAATGTGTTCATCTCTACAGCTAACCTCTCACATACTGGTGACTTTTTGACGTCATGATGTAACATCAGCCAACTGACAGCAAGAAGACCACAGCTTGTTTTAAAGGCTAACAGTTAGCATGGTGCTAACAGAGGAAGCTAATCTGATGAGGACGAAGAGACGTAGAAAAGTTAAGAAGCTGCAGACGTCAGAGAGAAACGTGACACAGAAGACACTTAACGTGCCGGTAGTGTTGTTTCTCTGCATTTAACTCGAACCTAACAGTTCAAGAGCATTTATTTATATTAAAACGTTTCCTACCTTTGAACACGACTCCAGCTCCTACACCTCGACATGTGAGCCGACATCTTGGATCCTCTGTGACCAGAAAGTGACCCGGATGATGATGAAACGTTTCCTGAAGCACTTCCGGCGCCGCAGACAAGCCTACAAACTCTACTACTGTAAACTAACACAAATAAAGGCTTTATTTATTTATTTTGAAAAACTTTTATTGTTGTTATTATTCTTATTATTCTTATTTTATTATTAGCTTATAAAAAACAGTAAAAATAAAATAAAGTTAAATTAAATTAAATAGTTAAGTGCTTTGCAGCACTTTCAACTGTATTTGTATGAAATAGTGTCATACAAACCTTACCATAACTATTTAATTTAATTTAATTAAACTTTACTTTATTTTTGCTGTTTTTTATAATAAAAATAAAAATAATAATAATAAGAATTATTATTATTATTATTATTATTATTATCATTATTATTCGAGACTATTACAAATTATATGGTAAATGATTCCTCTGCCAATTGTCTCTGTTTTTTTCTACAAGTTTTGAATGAATGAATGACTGAATGACTTTATTTCGAACATAAAAATAAATAAAACAGACACAAAATAAAATAAGTAATAGTGTCCGAAAAAGAGTAGATAGAAGTAAAACTTATATTTCCCTACCCCTTTCTCACTTCTCCTCTATTAACTCATATATCATAGAATGATAATACAATATAATATAATATAATATAATATAATATATAAACTATCCCAGATTTATTTACATCCCAAATTAAATATATGAACAGCATCCCAAGTTTATTTACAACCAGCGTATTCATTCGGAGTTAAAAAGTAGATATAAACCAACCCTTAACACAACCCTTATCACAACTCTTCCTCATCCATATACCTCCCAAAAATATATTTTTTTGTATGTTTTTATGCTGCCATCTTGGAATAGAGGTTTCCAACCTCAATATGGGACTTGGTTAAATAATTGTTAGATAGGAATAAAATAAAATAAAATTATAAAATTATTAATTATTATTATAACCACATTATACTCTAGTGCACTGATCTGCAGGTGCTTTTCATCCCCTTTGTCTTCATCATGCTTTGTGTCATTTTATGATTGGCTTATGAGTCTGGAGCCGATAGAGTGCTTACTGAAAGATGAAGGTTTATTAACACTAAAACAACCGTCTGTGTCACTCTAATTTGGGCTCTGGGATCCAAAACAGAACAATTGATCCTTTAGAGTGGTCCGGAGGCCATTTAGCTCCACATCACTGAATCAATTCTGACACAGAAAAAGGCCAGCTCTTGAATAACGTTACCACTTCCACCTGATTTTAAACATTCAAGAGCTGTGGGAGGATTTAACCAGCAGCAGATTAAACTAACTGAGTGAATAACATCCAATTAGTACAACAATGTTCTCCATCTTGCAAGCCACCACAGTTTTATGGTTGATATCTCAGCTTTCAGCCTATGAGCTCCAGGACACCATCCACCTTCTGAAAGAGGAGAACCTCCACCTGCAGCACCGACTGGAGAACCTCACCCGGGCTCTCAGAGACTTGAAACACCTGCTGAAAGGTAAGAGCGGAGAGCTGTCTCATTATTGGACTGTAAATTAGTAAATTAATAGCCATTTGTTTGACATTTAACACAGTTTCTGGGGGAGAACATGACACTGAATTCCTGCACGTCTGGAGGGAATGGTCCCAACATGGTAAGTTTGACATTATGAAGCACATCCTGTTTTTATGTCTTTGTTCCACCAACAGTCTCGTGTTTTGCAGGCATTAGTGTCGAGACTCAACAAACATTGGAGCAGGCACTCTGTTTATCCAAGCTCCACGGAGCTGCCCAGCCCATCTTCATCACTCCGGACCTCCTCCTCCTCCTCCTCTCACCTTTCCTCTCTATAAATCTCCTGCTGCTGCTGTCCTGACTCAGCTCCAAAAAACCTCATCTCATCATCATCAACATCCTTCAACTCCACAAGTCCTTATGATTACAGGATTAAGAAAGTAAATGTAATTATTATCCTATATTTAATAATTGTAAAGCAGGACCATCAAAATAGGCTACTGAGATCGTAACATTTTTTGACTACCAACAAAAAATCTCTGGAAAAATGCAATGATTTCACATTTCATTTATTCATTTGAACTTTTATCTGCTGTAAATGTTTTCTCCATACGTTATGCATCTCAATGTTGTTTTCCAAACTGTAATTCTGGTGGACAATAAATCTCTTTAAAGTTTGTCTTTTGTTAAGATTGGCTTTACTTCCTTATTGTTTGGGGTCCCACAGACCCCCAATGCTGTATGTGTTCAAATTGCAATTCTTTTTATTTAAATATTTTTTCTTTTCTTCTGACCATAATAAAATCACACATCTGAAATTATATTTGTGCATTGCTTCTACCCATTGTTTATTATCCAACTTCGAGATGACAGCCGGTATCAGAGAGGATCTAACGCCGTATTCACACCAGGGGAGTGGCGAAGTGCGGCCTGTGGCGAGCTGCCATGCAATGTCTATGAAAAGCTTCGGCGGCCGCTCTCGTGCTCAGCGAGCTGCGGCGGTTTGATTCTGCGGCGAAGTACAGCCGAACAAAAGTTGGGAAAAGTTTAACTTTTAGTGGCAAAGTGTGACCAGCGAGGACCCGTAGCCAATCAGTAAACAGATCCTGTGACATGTTGACCAATGTTACAAAGTAATTTCTTCCCGCCTGAAACACATGAATAGGCCTTCTGGCCAGCGAGCTGCACTTCGCCGCTGCCTGGTGTGAATTCAGCCAAACACAATTTCTCACCTGGGTTTAATAATGTTCATCCTATCTTGTCTTTGTTTGCTCTAATAGTGAAGCAAGTGTACAAGTAATAAAGTAATCAATGTACGACAATTCAAGGATTCAAAGGTTTATATAAGTAACATGTGTAGAGGAATGAAACGTGGCATACTCAGGTTGTGCTGAAAGACTTTAAGGATTAGAAAAAAGTAATATAAAGCATAAAAAAATCAAGATAAAAAAAATTTGAAACATGTGTGGGAAGGGTTAAATGTACATATGTCATTATATCAACAGTTCATTCTATAGTAAATGGGTCTTTACTACAAATAAATATCTAATAAACTGTGCTCTCTCACAGATTATTTTACGAGAACTGGGATGCTACACCTCCTTTGGTGGATTTGTGTGTTTGATGTTGTCCTGAATCCAACATTGTTGCATTTCGCCTGCTAAATCAGTCTTTGTCTGCTTAATTAAAATGACCCTTCCTGCATAGATTATAAATCGGTGCATTTGTACTTTCATTTCCATTTGATTATGCTGAATGGATCGTCAATTTACATTTGCAAGAGCTTCATCTGGCCCCAGTAGACGACATGTGGCGAGACCATAGTGTGTGTGAGCTGAGACAGAAGCCACTGCATGCATCTGTTGTTTTTTTATGTACTCTTCTTCCCTTTTAACTTAAAAAGAGGTCAATTTATGGTTGAAACGAGACTAAGAGTCTTCAGTCATGCTAGCAGCACTGCGAGGCTGTACTAGTGGCACTTTGAGCTAAATGCTAACATCAGCATGCCACAATGACAACACTAACACACCCTTAAACACACATTATGTTGCTTTAAATCAAGTGTAGACCACACAATTAGATGCACTGTGTTTAGTGTTTGTTAGCCTAGTTCAAATTAATCTTAATGCTGCAGCACACAATGATGCTGTTGAGTAGTGTGCTTCGAACTTTGTAGCATCTCGAACCATGTGTCGAGAGCTCTTTCCTGTTGCTGCCCATAAAGAAATGGTTTCCAGAGTTTGGTATAGAAGAATTTGACTGAACTTTGTCTTATTGCCCAATATCAGTGTTGGACCTTACGAATGAGGGCTGAATGGGAGCAAAATAAATCCCTACAGCCAAAATCTTGGCTTCTTAGAACAGCTGAGGTTGTTAGAGCAGCAGATAAATGCTTATAATGGTAGAATGAGTTGTTTAACAAACACATATGGGTGTAATCTTAGTAGTATATATACAGCAGATACACATTTTCTAATATCATGCTTCCTCACAGTGGACTTCTGGCTTCACATTTTGATTTATTGTTTTGTAAGGAGAGTGTTTTATCATTTTTGCTTCTGTTTACTGTCTAAAATACAGAGTATACAATTAGTGGTTCTGTGCTTCATTAGGAGAGGGGGAGGTTGTCTAGCACATGCGTGCGGCTGTTGCTTGTTCTCTCCCAGCTGTGAGCTCTGCAAATGCATCAGGAGAACAGAGGTTGTGCACAGACTGCAGACAGACAGAAACCAGACTGAAGACGAATGGGCTGATTGCAAACCAACACAGAAACAATCCATCAACAGAGTAAGTATCATTACCTCTCAATGCTCTTGTGAAAATAGCATCCGTGTTGTGTTATATTTAGTCTTTTTTTTTACTACCTTGATCATTCAGTGTACTGTGCTTTGTGTTTATTCAGCTGTTAATATTTCTCGTTTTCAATCATATGCAAATGCAGCTCTCATTACACAACATGCACTAAACCAGCACTGAATTTGTGTTTCTCTTGTTTATCTGTTGAATGCATGCAAGCGGTTTACAGTGCTTCATTTATTTTGGTTGTATTATTGTGGATGTTCAGCAGGAGGATAATGAAAGAGACTGCAAACCAACAGAAGCTGTATTATTTCCAAATGCTGTTTCTGAGTACCCTTTGGCAATAAAACTAAACAAAGAAAAAAACAATTACAGGTAATAAAAGATAATTCAAATTCTAGCTTGTGTACTATTAACAAATATAAATAACAGTATAAATGTCCGAAATCCTTTGGAGAATAAGTGCAGTAGCACATCACTTTTCATCAATGATGCTCTGAAAAGAAGCCAAAATCAAAAGCAAATCATTCAATGAATTGTTTTTATGTCACTTGACCTCCACACTGAAAGAAAAAAATAATAATCTGCTTTTAAAGAACTAAAAATAGAAGAATTTCAGCTTTTTCAGTTGAACAAAACTAATGCAGCCAAAAATGAAATTGAATCACTAACTAACAATCATGTTAGGTTCTGGGGATGAGGTTCAGGTTATAAACTATAAATCCAGATTATTGATCGCTTAATCTGAAGTAATACATCCAGCTCATTCACTGCAGCTATAGTCAGTGTATAGCCCACCTTAGTCCCGTTGATGCAACCACATCCTTATAAGTACCTGTGACTGACCAAACAGTATTATGCCTTTGACAGTCTGAATTAAAAAAAAAGAGCATATGAGTCAGTGTGTGGGCTAAAAACACCGTAATGACATGCTAAACAGTGTAAATGATCTGTTGTGAGTCAAATAAATACACACCCACAGGCTCTTAGCATTATGTGAGTAGAACCAGCCACTAGCTCTGCTGAGCCAATCAAGCAATTCATTGATGCGTTTAGTTCAACAGTGATGACTAATGTACTAATGTCTGAAATCAAGGGGCCTTTGTTTTGTTTTGTGTTTTCATTGGTTCAAGCATGTAATCATCACTGGTGGGAATTTGGTTTCACTATTTCCACATGTTTTCTTTCTTTCTTTCAAAAGAAATTGAATATTTGAATATTTTTTACCATAAACCTTAATATTGATAATATGATGCTACTGTGGTTATGAATGCTGGTAATACAATACAATTCTAATCTAATCTAGGGGTGGATGATATTGTCTCTAAATTGTTTATTCATTGATATTTAAAAAAAAGAAAAGAAAATTGTAACATCTAACTATATTTAAAGGTACAGTGTGTAGGATCTGGCGACATCTAGTGGTGTGGTTGCAGATTGCAACCAACTGAGTACTCCTCCACTCACTCCTTCCTTTCCAAGACTGCGGTAATGTGAGACGCCGAGGACAAAACCGCGGTAATGCCGCTCATCTAGCTCAGGTCATCCTTACTATAATAACACTACTTTAGGAGCAACAGAAGTCAGACGGCGGCTGGCGGTGACACGGTTTTGCACTCTGCGGCTCACGTTA
This sequence comes from Sebastiscus albofasciatus, assembly GCA_916701655.1. Classification (NCBI taxonomy): domain Eukaryota; kingdom Metazoa; phylum Chordata; class Actinopteri; order Perciformes; family Sebastidae; genus Sebastiscus; species Sebastiscus albofasciatus. The sequence continues at coordinate 181,010 of CAKAOI010050293.1, forward strand.
CTGCAGTTTCACAAGCGTGTCGTAGAACTACGTTAACTACGAAAAACATGAAAGGCTCTCACTAGAGCCAGTGTTTGGTTTGTCTGTTCTGGGCTACTGTAGAAACATGGCAGACTCCATGAAGAGGACCCACTCCCTATGTAGATATGAAGGACTCATTCTAAGCTAACAAAAACACAACGATTCTTAGTTTCAGGTGATTAGACACTAATGAAAACATAGTTATATTAAATAGAATATTATATTCCATTTCTGCTAATAGATCCCCTGCAATGTTACACACTGTTCCTTTAAGCATTTAAGACCAGGAGAATACAACATTTATTATACTATGACAACCAGATTAACTCACAACAAGTGTGTTTTATACTCTTGTTTTTGTGCACATTTTTAATACCAGAGTGGGATTTGAAAGTTGAAATATCATTAAACATAAATGTTAATATTTTCATCACCTCTCTACATGTTTGCACAGTTTGAGGTTTGGTTGGCCATCTTGTTGTGCCCTCTTCTCCCGCAATAATTTAATTTTTAATGGCACCGGACTGGAGAATTGTCAAGGTGCCCAACTCCTAATATGTGCATAAAAGTAGGAGATGAAAACGTACTTTCATTTGCATTTTCTTTTGCAGATTTTTTGGGGATATTTCATTAAAATTCTGACTATGTCTCCTTTTGATAGTACAATTTTTGCTGAACCTGCTAAACGGATATATTTGATACAAAACATCTTTTCATGTTTCTCTCTGTGCAACATTCACATTATTGCAAAGCACACCGAACCCTTTAACCTTCATCATTACACACTCGGTTTGTGTCTCTTGAGGTCAGAATATGTCTTTGGTGGGTTTCCCTTCAACATCCCCTAATATTTACTCGCTCAAATTCACCATTGCATAAGCAAAATTTGTGGCACATTCAAACACTAAAGGCTCAGCCCTTAAATGGCCATAGTGAGGATCATGAAAGCCTATGTGATCAGACGGGTAGCTTTCCTTGCAGAGGACCAATAACTGATCTTCATAGTACAAAGCTCCGCAGCCTCTTTTCATGTCACTTTCATTGAGTGGAGGGCCACAGTGCGAGCTGTATAAAGTGGCTGGGCCCATTCAAGGGACTAAAGAGGACAAAGCTGAGCTCGCTGCGCTGCCACAGACTCACAACCAAAATAGGAATGAAGCAAAGAGAAAAGGGAGGGGAGGGCATTAAGAGCAAGAGAGAGAGAGAAAGAGAGAGAGGTGTTAAATTCATCTGCTGAATACATTTACTAGAAACTGATCAAAAGTGAATCTATGCACACGGCAGCTTCAGTGGTGTTGAAATGACGGCTGTTGCATAGGATGTGGTAATGGTGCAGTGAGTGTTTATGAGAAAAAGAAGAGTTGAAGTCATTTTATATCACTGAAGAATATCTCTGAGACATTAAACGCATGTAACTACAATGTTTTAGATGTGCTCTGGGGTTAATTTTTAGGGTGTCAGTTGCCTGATTAAGACTAGACACTACAGAGCTGTCAAAAAGCAAAGAGTCTGCATCAAAGTTCTTACCAGCAAGGGTTGAAATTGACCACATTTCCAAAAGAAACTCTTACCTGTGCATGTTTTCCCAGCTGACGCCATGGATGAAGCTGTATGGTGGTTTCCTCATGCCTCCCAGGGAGCTCTGCAGTAGGATGCATGTCTGTGTCTCCATCTGGACGCTACAACAGATGACTTCCCACCTCGGCTTACTCATCCTGTCCAGCTTGGCAGTCTCATCCGAACTGGGTGAGTCCATGTGTACTTTTTAATGTCCAATCACTAGATGTTTGCTGTCCCTAAACACCATGAAGGTGTCAACAGAGTGATTCATGGTCATCTGTTAACGTCCTTTTCCTGTTTATACTGTGCTCCAGGTTTGGAGGATGTTTTCTTCAGTCCTCAGGACCAGACAGTCAGAGAAGGAGAGGGGGTTTTCTTCCAGTGTGTGTCAGGAGAAAGTTCACCTCCTGCGAGCATCTCCTGGCTCAAAGATGGGACTCTGGTCACAAGAGGAAGACGCATTCAGGTGAGCACTGATGCAGCTTTAGATTGATGAACAACTTCCCTGTAGAAGTTATTTTGACCCAGATGTGTTATTACTGTATGCTTCAAACTGTGTTTTCGTGTTCAGGGTGAGTATGGAGGTGGTAGCCAGAAGAAGACTTCAGGCACTCTTCATCTTTTCAACGTAACATTAGAGGACGATGGGATGTACATTTGTGTTACGCTCAATCCTTCACTTAACATCAGCAAGAAGAGCAACGCAGCTAAACTAACTGTGCAGGGTGAGTACATCTTTTTGCTTTTTACTCTTACACTTCAATTCATACCGACAAATCATCACTTTATGTCTGACTCATCAAAAATAAACACAAATGTCACCAAAAAATTTGAATTTTTACAAGTCTAATTCGTTATAAGACTCTATTATTCTGAAGCGAAGTGAAAACTTTAATCTCGCACTTGATAATTCCTCTTTCTTCGAAGCAGTTTTAGTATTTTTTAAACTTTTTTTCCCTAGTATCCCAAAATGTTGCTTGAAGCAAGATAAATGATGCATTCCCAATTGAAAGATTTTTATTAGACTTTTCATTAAATGTCATATTTGAAAACATTTCCTGCAGTGTGGTTGAATCTTAAAGCGTTGTTACTCTACCTTGCAGGGGTCCCTAGAAGGCTGCAGATCATCCAGGGCCCTGACAACATCACTGTTGCTATGGGAACAGAGGTATCCATGCGCTGTGCTGTCCGTGGCTTCCCTGTTCCCATGGTGCACTGGTTCAAAGACGGCTGCCTCCTGTCGAACTGCTCAACCTCGTTTAGCCTCCAGAACAATGGACAGCTGCTCACATTCAGGTCCAACACTGCACGGGACGAGAGGAATATTCATTCTTTATTGTCAAATTGTAATGATGAACCAAGAAAAAAATTATGTTTATTTTGCATTGAGTTTGTTCGGGAATATGTTTAATATATATAGTTTGTAACAAGTTTGTGATCCACGCTGTCTTGAGGTTTAATAGTCTGAATTTAAAGTCTCATTTCTGACTGTGTTCTCCAGGAACGTGACCAGGGAGGACGAGGGCTCGTATCACTGTGAAGCATCCAACCAGAAAGAGTCCATCAAGTCGGAGCCGGCCTTCCTGCTTCCAGCCGGTAGTGTGCCAACGTCCGCAGTAAACTGAACTGTTTAATGTCACATTTTTAACACTACTAAATCATTTTCACTGTGCGTGAAATTCCTTGTTAAAATTAATAAAACAAATTTAAAGGTGCTAAATGCAAAATTGGCGGCATTTCTATTGCCTCTGCACGGCTTTCATGTCAACAAAGCACAGAGAAGCTCTGATTACAACACACACAGAGAAAGCAACTTCATTCTCTGCTCAGGTAGACATTACTCCACTATATCTTTACATAGTATGCTGCTACATTAATACTCTGGGTATCGCATAGAGCATCTTTAATTCGTAGTTTCTATCTCGGACCACATTTAACACTTTTGCAAACAAATTATATGTACATTATGTGCAATATGCTAAGTTATAGTGCAGGTAGTAGTGGGATTTTTTTTTTGTCCAGTTAAATATCAGAAATAACAGTTTGCAACATTCTCTTACTAAAACAGGGAAAGAAACACAAACTGAATCGCAGATAGTAACTGCAATGAATGAGAAAGATTTGGGGACTTTTAAAGTCAAATAGCTCAAAAGACAGAAACTTTTACTCACGTGACAGGACTCCTGATGCTTGTGGTTCAGTGATGAAACTATGAAAAGTACAAACATATATTTAAGTGATGCACATGTTGTGTTTCCAGATATGGACTGGGATTTCGTCCAGCAGCCCGTAAACCTGACGGTGAAGAGAGGAGAAAATGTTACAGTCACCTGCAGGCCTCCGTACAGCCGACCAGCAGCTCAGGTGTCCTGGTTCAAAAACAACCAACTTCTCTCAACTCCCACAGATCACGAGACTGTGCTGCCCAGTGGAGACCTCTTCTTCCACAGGTGTGTATGTGTGTTTGGTTTGTTTTAGCGTACTGTAGTTGAGAACATGACAATATGCAATATTACAGCTAATAACATATAACATTAGCGTTCTGTAAATTTATTTGATCATCACCAATTTCATGCTATCAAGATTTCTACAAGTGTGTGTGTTGACTTTATTCTCTGCAGTGTGCAGGAGTACGACAACGGGAGCTACTTCTGCAGAGCCTCCAACGTCCACCTTCAGAGATTTCTCACCTCTAGAAGAGCAACCCTGACTGTGCTGGGTATGACGTTACAATAGACCCACCATACTGTTGCTTCGTCTATGTGTGTAATAACAGTAATTCTTTTCTCTTCCTGGCAGCCCCTCCATCTGTGAAGCTGTGGCCTCAGGTGTTGACAGTGCCTGTGGGTGCTCGGGTGGTGCTGGACTGTCAGGTGTCCGGTTACCCTCTACCCTCCATCAGCTGGGTGAAGAGAGGCCACTCCAAGCAGACTGGAGGCAAGATCACTTTGGGGTACGTTAAGGTTGATGATATTTTCTGTCTTGTAACCCCAGATCATTTACTTAAGTAATACCACAGTGTAAAAATACTCATACAAGCCATGACGTCACCTATTGGTTTGTGGACTGCCGTTCTCAAGCCTCGAGTTCAGCATTTTGGCCGTCGCCATCTTGGTTTTTGCAACCAGAAGTGACACAAGAAGGTGGAGCTAAGTACAACAGAACGCTGAATAAAACATTTTGAGACAATTAAAATACAAAACTGTAGGCTACTTAAGTTCAGTATTTACTTCCACCTCTGTTGCTCACCAGCAAAACTGCATGAAGCAGTACGACAACTGCCTTACAGTATATGACCATGTTGATCTTTCTCTCATACAGATTGAAGAACGCCACTCTCTACATCCAGTCAGCCCGGAGCTACGATGAGGGAGTGTATGTGTGCGAGGCCTCCAACACTTTGGGCCACAGCCGCAACACAGCAATGCTGAGAGTTGCTGGTAACTTTTATACAAACTTAACTGAAACATAATGTACCAACTCCTGCTCAAATCAATAGTTGAGGCACAGGAGAAGTCAGGAGCATGTGAAACTGACTTTTTTGGCACAAACACTATTGAGACACCATTACCGTTCTCACTTTAAATCTTGTAGTGAGCACTTTCATTGTGAGAAATATTCACTGTTTAGGGCACAAGTCATGTATAGAGCTCATTGCTACTCAGTACATTCTGTATACAAATACAAACTGTGCACATGTAGCTATATTGGCTTCACAGCAGAGCACATGGACTTAACCATGATATCCATATATAAACATATACTTCAAATATTTAACAACAAACTTGAAGTGAGAACTGGGATTGTGCATATTTTACTGGTCTTAAAAAGACAATGTGACATGTACAAGAGTGCATTTTGTTCACAAAACAATGGTCAAGTGGCACAAAATTGTATTTCCTTGCACAAAATGCTAGCCACGTGTCACAAACTTTACATTTTCTTCATCCTGTGGCACATAAAGTGGTACTGTGAGGGTGTCTTTTTTTTGCCTAAAATGCAGAATATGACTACATTTACCTCTTTCCTCGTCCCAGTGAGTCCCATCATAGTGAACTTCGTAGGTCAGGTGAGCTGCAGGATCGGGGCTTCAGCGGTCCTGCCCTGCAGGGCTGTGGGGATTCTGCCCATCACGTACACCTGGACCAGGGGCAGAGCAGAGAGACAGTCCCCCATCAGTCCCACTGAAGACAGACACATTGATGGTGAGTCCAAAGTGTCATTGGAACTGTTTATTTTCATCAGGTTTTTCACCAGGTTCTCACTGGAAGCAGCAAACATGAACTTTAATCTAGCAATACCTAAACTGGATGTGGTTTATGACTTGTTATCTTATGCAGTAGATGGAGCTCTGCACATTTCCAGTGTGCAGTATTCTGATGTAGGGGAATATTACTGTACAGCTGAGAACCGAGCAGGACGACACCAGAGACGTAGCATCCTCACCGTCGCAGGTATGTTGACATCACATCGAACACATATTACTACAAACATCCATGCACATATATTGTCTTATTATCGCAGTAAATTCAAAGCGGGTGTGTGGTGTGCTGTCATTACATGGGGTATTTTTACATGTATTTCGAGGCGTACACTTACAGTACATAGTTATATGACAAGATGCTTCCTTGACCCCAGATGCACAAGTTCATTTTTGACTATCTTTCATGCTGTCCTCTGTCCTAAGCTGAACACCATCCAGCTGATAGAGGCAAGCAGACAAGACTGGTTTTGTCTGCTGTGAGTAATGACGTGAAAAACTGAAAAATCTCTGCTGTGGCTTATGTGGTGACACTGTATGAAGCTGTGAATTATTCTTGAATGTGTGTGCTCTTAACAACTTTACATGTGGTGACTTTCCATTGTCAGTGTGTAACATCACTGCTCTGATATTTGTGGCCTATTGTCTGCTTATTACTGTACTTGTTTTGTGGCGTAGTTCATTTCTGATTGAAACATTACGCCTGTCTGAGAAACTAAGAGTCTGTCATATTTTCTAGGGGACCGACACTAGCAAAGACCTGCCTGCTTTCCAATCCAGTAACCCTCTGGCTGAGCAACAACTCGAGACAACACATCATCCACATGTACAGGCACAGCATAAAGACACCACATGTATGTACTTAAAGAAAAACTTCTTTAGGCTATAGAATATGTAAAACATATTTTTCCTGTAAAATAACTATTTTTTTCCTACTATTTCCACAGGCTCCTTATCACACTGTGATGCTACGACAAACAGAGCCACCACATTATCGTCATTTTCAAGGAGAGCAGTGGCTGAGCTAAAGATGCCACCGCGATCACTTGGCCGTCTTTTACAGCACCGCCTGAATCAGCCAACAACCAATCCGACCCAGCCGTTAGTCACACAGATGCAGCCTCCTATGTTACCACCTCCTCCACATCCACATTTCCAGGCAGTAGATCTCCACGCCCAACTGACCGGTGATCCTCTTTTGATTTCATATAGTGAACCGCCAGTAATACACAGCCAGACATCAGTAGACACCAGGGAAGATTTGGGTACAACCCTTCAGTATCTGCTCACTGAAAGTCGATCCCATTTGACATCATCACATACACAACTTCAGCATCAAGTCAGTGATGAATTGTTGATAGAGCCTGGTTCTCAGGGCTCTAACATCCGTGCTGTGTCTGTAGCCAATCCAATCACAGAGCCCTCCACTGAGACGTCAAACCCTTCAGTGGGTGGACCCTTGGGCTTTCTCAAGTTGGATTCGTATTCGCCGACTCCAACACAGAGTCCTGTAACCCAAACTAAGACGAGCCACTCTGGTTCAGTCACCCAGTCTTCTGCTTTACCAGCTGAATTGCAACAAACGCACCAGCTGGTTACAAAAAGTCAATTTTACCAATCCTACCATGAGCCAACCTCAACCCAGATTTCTCACACCAAACTCCAGCACCAAGGTCAACGTCTACAGCCGCCTTCACCAACCATCTCACAGATATCTCAACAATCATTCACTCAAAATCTTTTTCCGAAGTTCCACCTCGAGCTATCGACAATCCCGAATCATCTGCCCTCCACGCAACCTCCACCGTCTTCAGTCACGACGCCTCAACAATCCCAAAATCACAGTCAACTTTTGCCCGCAACTTCAACTACGTCTACACTTCCTCAATCATCTCCAACACAACATCCACTGCTCCACTCACAACCACCACAGACAGAAACATTTCCACTCCAACACATAAACCCGCCTAAAATCCAGCCTTCAATCTCAACCATCCATCAGACGTCCAATCCTTCAACGCAGGACTCTGAGACTCCTGTTGTCCATCAGGTCAACATGTCCGATCAGGTACAGGTAAATACGAGCCAGAAAGGTGACCCAGTTCAGACAGCTAAACCAACCAATGACACAGAGCTTACAGAGTGGCTGAAGAGGAACACCTCCCAATCACCGATGACCAGCAATGATCAACGGTAGGTCAAAATAAAATATGGTGGACTTGATGGAGTGTCGGAAAAAAAGCAGCAAGATTTCACTTTAGTTTTGTGTTTTTACGCTCCAGAGTAACGCAGCAGTCTCCATCATGGCTGCCCGTGCTGGAGAAACATGACATCCCCATCGTGGTGGGAGTGGGTGTGTCTCTGGCCTTCATCTTCATCACTGTTACCTTCTATTCTGTGGTCCAGAAGAACGAAACCGCACCAACAAGCCGAGCAGGTCAGAGATCTTCAGCCGCATCAAATGTCAGCACACCTATTTCACATTCTGAGCATGGTAAACTTGGAAAAAACACTTATACTTCAAGGAATAGTTTGACATTTTGGGTAATGTGCTTATTCGCTTTAGGGCGGAGAGTTAGATATGAAGATAGATACCACTCTCATGTCTGTTTGACCCTGTTCACACCTAGCATTGACATGCATCCTGAGGGATCCGATCAGAAGTGGACAGCTTTAAGTACGTCTGTTCACACCTGGCAATAGAAAGCGTCTCCAGTGACAACTTCTGATCCGATCTCACTTCCCCGCTCTATATGCAAATAAACACAAAGTAAACACACGGCTAATACAGCAGACGTTGTGATGTAATATCACATGAATGTCTGTAGTAATATCCAACTTATTCGTGAATTTGGTTACGTTTCATTATCATCATCATTTGGCACGCAAAGTGCATTGTTGAGTTGAGTTGTTTTTTAATTTTATTTATTCATTCTTGTACTCTGTAATAATTTATTGGGAGTAACATCAGGTGTACAGAAACATACAAATAGAGCAAAAATATAAATAATTGTCCTTCCATATTTTGGTATTTTCCCCCCAAAGCTCCCTCCCACCCAACCTTTGCCCATTGCTAATGCAAAAAGGATAAAGAACAAAAAACAAGGATAAATTAAATATAAAAAATATAAAAAGAAAAGGAAAAAAAGATTATAAATATATAAAAAAATAAGATAAATTAAAGCTGCAAGCAGCGATGAACGGGCCCTCGCCCACGCTGGCACGTCTGGGGAACACGCTGTCGTGGCACGTATCTGTCTTCAGGCCAGGACTGTTATCCAGCTTGAGAAGTTTGGAGCAGCTGGGACTAGGTAAAAACAAGTTACAACAGATTTCTGTATCATGGGGTAACTTCAAAATTCACGTACGACATCACCGTTCAAGCGATCAAAATGTCCTTCACAATTTAGCATCACAATAGTTTGAGGGTTATACCACCCAATCGTCATGCAAATCCGATGAAGTCTCTAGGAGTAGTTAGTAAAAGTATGCATAAAATACAG
>CAKAOI010050294.1:0-15103 GCA_916701655.1 Sebastiscus albofasciatus
AGCACCGACAACGTTGGGCCAGCGCAGGCCCTAATGAAACTGTAGTTTCTTATTATTAGGGCCCGAGCACCGACAACGTTGGGCCAGCGCAGGCCCTAATGAAACTGTAGTTTCTTATTATTAGGGCCCGAGCACCGACAACGTTGGGCCAGCGAAGGCCCTATTGAAACTGTAGTTTCTTATTATTAGGGCCCGAGCAGCGACAATGTTGGGCCAGCGCAGGCCCTATTGAAACTGTAATGTATCTTATTAGAGCCTGAGCACCGACAACATCGGGCCAGCGAAGGCCCTATTGAAACTGTAATGTTTCTTCTTATTAGGGCCCGAGCACCGACAACATCGGTCCGAGGAACTATTGAATTTCAAATGATTATTATTATTCTATAAAGTCTTTTGAGCGGAAAAACAAGGTGCTTGGGCTACTAGACTTTTTTTGATATTTGGCACACATATCAGATGTGCGTGAAATAGATATCTGATATGGGTTTCGTGCTTGGGTGTAGCAAATTGGCTCGCTAGCGCCCCCTATCGCCCCTGGCAACACGTTTCACCTACATGTATGAAATTTGGTAGGTATATAGAACATGTTGAGACGTAAAGAAAAAATCCTCTTGGAGGTATACTGTAAACCCAACAGGAAGTCGGCCATCTTGAATATTGTCAGTTTTTTAACATTTCCAGGCGCTGTACTTTAACAAACTCCTCCTAGAGATTTAACCCGATCAACTTCAAATTTGGTCAGTAGTATCTTAAGACCTTTGTGATGAAAAGTTGCTCAAAGATCAAAAAGTTATCGAACTATGTTGCCGTGGTGTGGCAGCAAAAAGAGCCTTTCGCCAAGAAACAGGAAGTTGATGTAACTTTGGCGTATAGTAACCAATCTGCTCCAAATTTCTCATGCCTGATAAAAGTCCCTGTGTAACGAAATCCATATGCAAATTTTGTCTCGCAGTCATAGCGCCACCTAGTGGTAACAGGAAATGTCATGTTTTACACGTTGATGTACTCTGCCTCAGAAATTAATCACATCTACCTGAAATTAGGTGAGAAAAGCCTTAAGACCTTGATGATGCTTCCTTTTGAAAATTGTGAGTTTTAATCGAACGGCGGCAACGTGGTGGCATGGCGAATTTCGATGAACAAACAAACTGCTGTAACTCAACTCCACATAGTCAGATCTTCTCAAAATTAAATATGTTGATGAGCATCTCAGCCTGAAGACATCTACAGTCTAATTTTTAATCATACTCATAGTGCCAGTTAGTGGCAACAGGAAGTTATAGTGGCTATATTTTGGTGTACTACTCTTAGCAGGTTAATCAGATCCATCTCAAATTTGGTCAAAGAAATGGTAAGACCTTCATGATGCCAGACGGCGAAGTTTTTGAATTTCCGTGAAATGCTGTTGCCCATTTTTTGCCATGAAACAGGAAGTTGTTTTTGAGGGGCTAAGGTTGCTTTAAAACAAACAAAACTTGGCAAAGTTATTAAAAGTGCTAAATTGTGTTAACGGATATGTTTATTTTGCTTGGGTATGGTAAGGGGGCTCGATAGCGCCACCTACAAAATTTCAACGAAGCAGCCCTTGCGGTGCGTTTGACCTAGATGTACGAAATTTGTTAGGCACATGTATCACATATAGACTTAAAAAAAAGTCTCTTGGGGCCATGCTCTAAACCCAACAGGATGCGGCCATTTTGATTTTTGTGTTTTTTTCGTATATTTTTGGCCATTCCCAGGCTCTGTTCTTTAACGAACTCCTCCTACAGATCTATCCCCATCCATTTCAAATTTGGTCAGTACAATTCTAAGACCTTTGTGATGAAAAGTTGCTTAAATCGTGAGTTTTCATGAAACGGTGTTGACGTGGCGTGGCGGAGAATTTACATCTACATGGCAATATTGGCTCATATTCATAGTGCCACCTACTGGCAACCGGAAGTCAGCATAATGTGACAAACATCATCCGATTCACATGAAATTTACATTGTGTGATCTACACTTGATATAGACCAACATAATGCATTTTTAGCGCATGTTCTCTAGCGCCACATAGTGGACACAGGAAGTGGTGAAATATTTCCAATAAGTAATTTCCTGTGCCACTCAATCCATGCAGGACATAACGTCTAACTTGTGACTGCAGTGTCTGATGGTCACAGAAATGTAGGGCTGCATCAACCGGCGTCCCGCAAGTACCCCTGACGTGCGGGAAGGTGTGAGGGCCCGTTTATCGCTGCTTGCAGCTTTAATTCTTCTTTTTCTTTTTCTTAAAATTAATCTACTTTTTGACAACCTTAATATGCTCAAAAAGCTGTTAAACTTGGCAAACTTATCAGACGCGGTGAAAACTTTAGTATTTCAAGGGTCTCGGGCTTGGGTTTTGCAAAATGGCTCGCTAGCGCCCCCTGGAAAATTGGAAAAGTTGCGCCCCTGGCTTCGGTTTCACATACTTGTATGAAATTTGGCGAACAAATGTAACATGTGGAGACCCACAAAAAAGCCTCTTGGAGGTATGCCCAAAATTCAACAGGAAGTCAGCCATCTTGAATATAATGTGCGACTTTCACCCATTTTTAGCGTTTTATAGGTTGTGTACTTTAACGAACACCTCCTACAGATTTCATCAGATCGACTTGAAATTTGGTCAGGACCATCTTAAGACCTTGAGGATGAAAAGTTATCAAAATGGTGAGTTTTCACTGAACGACCACCGTGGCGTGGCGGCCATTTTGAGCCATTTGCCATGAAACAGAAAGTTGTTGTAACTCAACTATACATAGTCCGATCTGCCCCAAATTTTTCAGGTATGATAAGGGTCCAGTCCTGAGGACATTTACATGCAAAAATATACTCATAACCCCGCCCCAAGATGTTAGCCCCACCCCCTTTCATAACTTGTGAAACATTTGTCGTAGAGTCTTGTGGCAGGCGTCATGGCGCTCATCAGAGTTTCGGTTTCACTGTGCCTGGCCCCGTCAGTCGGCGTCCTGCCAGTACCCCCGATGCGCAGGGAGGTGTGAGGGCCCATTCATCGCTGCACGCAGCTTTAATTCTTATTATTACACAATGTATTAATGATGAGTAAAATCAGCGCAATGCCCCTTTAAAAAGGACCCCTTTGCAACCAACACTCCTCCATTTCCAAGACTGCCACAACGTGAGCCGCCGAGTGCAAAACTGTGGAAACTTCAATTTGAAACTATTTAATTGATTTAATTTAACTTATTTGTTTGCATTTCAGAAATTGTTATTTAAACCTGGAATGTAATATGGCAATTAAATTCACCAAATAGTTTTAGTTTTGACAGATATTAATATTATTGTATGCAATTTAAGCAATAAAAATGTTTATTTTGCTTAAAAGTAAACTAATTAGTTCTTTGTTTTTAAAGGACCCGTCTTATTTTCTATTTTGTGTATTTACTATTTCTCCTTAAAAGGAGCTGTGTGTAGGACTTGGGAGATCTATTAGCAGAAATGGAAAATAATATTAATAACTATGCTTTCTTTAGTATATAATCACCTGGTTATGTTTTTGTTATCATATAATGAGTCATTTATATCTCTCCTTGGAGTCGATGTTGCTCCTCCATAGTTCTACAGTAGCCCAGAAAAGACAAACCAAACTCTTCCTGCTTGGGCCAAAGTCGATAACGTTACTCACTCCCGTCGCCGCCGCTCTCTCTCGCTCTTGCTTCACCACTCACTTCCCACGTACACACACACTCTTCACACTGGCTCTGCTCCAGATGGCTCTAGAGAGGGACAGTCGCGTTTTCACATCGGCCACCGTAGCTCTCCAACACGCTCAGCACAAAATGGGGCTTCAGTTGATTGCAAAAACCTCAATTCACCGCAAGATACCGCCTGATCCTACACACTAGACCTTTAATAAAGCAAAAGTATTTTTTTATCCGATTACTCGATTAATCAATGTAATAATTGGTAGAATACTCGAATACTAAACTAATCGATAGCTGCAGTGATGGTGGTAACGTCATTCGCCTCGCTCACAGGCCATCTTTACCACTATAACACTATTTTAGGAGCACCAGTGTTTGGTTTGTCCGTTCTGGGCTACTGTAGAAACATAGAGTAACATGAAGGACTCCATGTTGAGGACCTGCTCCCTACAAAAACACAACCATTCTTAGTTTCAGGTGATTATACAATAATGAAAGATATATAGATAGAGCCCCTTAAATGCTGCACACTGCTCCTTTAAGTCTCAAGCCAAGGCCAAGATAACCCTGATGACATCACTATAACGTCATCATGGTTATTCTTCATAACTTTGGAGAGCTCCTCCAGAGCCATAGATGACATTATACAACTGTAGTAGTGTAAGGTAGTAAACAAATAAATACATATTTATTTATTATTATATTATATATAAGTATACAAAAGTATTGTATTTACTTGGAAAAATAATTATTTTATTATTTTATATTATATAAAATTAAATAATTAATAGACAATAAATTCAAACATACCGACAATATTTTAGGTTAACACTCCCTCAGAAAGATATATGGTGTGTTAATGGGTGAGAATTTGCTAAATAGAGCTTGTTTTCATCCTCTTAGGTGTCAGTTTTGCCAAACCAGAAAAAGACTGAATATTGTAAAAGCCACAGGAAAATATTTTTAATGTCTCAACTCTCATTGCTTTTTCTGTATCAGGTAAACTCCACTTCTGTGACACCCCGTAGAGTTAATAACAAACAGTTTAAATCCATGTAATAGAACATAGTAAATCCAGGCCTGACTGACGGTCGGTGAGCACGCCGCTATGACAACAGGAGAGTGAGCCAACACGGTGAAACAGAGCTAATGTTTTATTCGGAGTCAGGATTACTCTGCAGGCCCGGGAAGCTCTCCGCCAAATGTCAGCCAACAAAAAGCATCAGCGAATGAAAAACGGAACAAAGCAGATATAAAAAAAAAATACTTCAACAAGCACTCAGCGGTATGAAAATAACAGTTTTTAAAAAGCTGCCTTGTTTTGTTTGATGTCAGAAAACCAGACTGAATTTAAACCACTTCCATTACAGATTCATCTGCACCCCTACCCCCCCACATGCTTCCTTCTGGCCTCCTTCCTCCTCCTCTTAAATCCTCCATCCTCAACTCTCCATCTCCCTCACCCCCCCGCCTGACTCCAGCTCCTCTCTCTTTGATGTCTGTATTTGTTGATGCTCTTGGGTGAGGAGCCATTGTACAAAATGATCACAATTACGATGGCAGCCCCCCCCCCCCCCTGCACTAATCCTCCCTAAAAACAAATTATGCAAAACGGAGTGAAAGGGGAGATGAGAGGAGACGAGAGATTTTACAATTGCCTCCTCTCGCTCTCTCTTTTTCTTTATTTTTTGGAAGAAGCAGCAGCGAGCTCTGTGGAGTTGTTGTCATGGTTTCTTTGGAAGTATTTTCATTTTTGGCTGAATAATGAAGTGATGAGAGCAGGACTGAGAGAGGCTAGATCAAGGCAACAAAGTTCTGCAACAGATCTCAGTCACTTCATTGTCTCCGGTGTGTGTGTGTGTCTCCAGTACCTCTTTAGTTGAGGGTGAATGCAGATGAAGTGTTATGAAACCGCCACTTTAATGAATGGTGAATAAAACATGCGAGACAAAAGAGCCAAAGGCACAATGACACACACACAGAGAAACTCATCCTGATACTCAAATGCTATTTGAAATTCATTAGTGGTATTTGTTTTTATCTACTTGTTGTGCCAGACGGGTGAGGTTTGCCACAAATACAGAGTTGCAAGCAAAAAATAAATAAACAAGATTTGGTCAAAAGCGAGTACATGGCTGGACCGTGTCCGTTCAGTAGGGCTGGACCGTGTCTGTCTAGTAAGGCTGGACCGTGTCTGTTCAGTAGGGCTAGACCGTGTCTGTCTAGTAAGGCTGGACCGTGTCTGTTCAGTAGGGCTAGACCGTGTCTGTTCAGTAGGGCTGGACCGTGTCTGTTCAGTAGGGCTGGACCGTGTCTGTCTAGTAAGGCTGGACCGTGTCTGTTCAGTAGGGCTAGACCGTGTCTGTTCAGTAGGGCTGGACCGTGTCTGTTCAGTAGGGCTGGACCATGTCTGTCTAGTAAGGCTGGACCGTGTCTGTCTAGTAAGGCTGGACCGTGTCTGTCTAGTAAGGCTGGACCGTGTCTGTCTAGTAAGGCTGGTCTGTGTCTGTCCAGTAGGGCTGCACATTTAATCCAATATTAATATCGATCACGACTGCGATATTGACCTTTAAAATGCTCCGCTCATAGAAAACTCTGCTGAATAATCAAGCGCTTCCTAAACTACCAGCTAGAGATGCAGCCGATCGCAGCCGGCCCGTTTTATGTAGTGTCATATTCATACATCCCTTTTTTTGCCGGTCACACACACACACACGTGCAGCCGCCAGCTTGTCTGCCGACAGCACGGAGCTGCACACTACACAGTTCCGTTATGGTGCTGATGCGTTCAAACTCTACTCAGTAAAATGTGTATTGGCCGATGGTAGATTATATGGATGTATTCAGAGAACTGGATCCGGCGTTGGAGGCGGGGCCCCGTTTATTCCTATGAAAGTGTCTCAGTGGAGCATGAAGCCTAAATTACTTAAATTCTGACTGGAAAAGTACCCGGATCTTCCAGCGATCTTCCGCATCCATTGGGTCCATCGGACATGCGCAGTAGCGTCCACTCGGTCACATGGCTCGGTCACAGTGTCACAGCCGTCACACTGTCGTCACGGCTTGCTAACTCCTCCTCCCAGCCCCCGCTCCAGCCTTGGTCTGGGTCTTATTCACATGAACGGAGAAAGGGAAATAACTCTGGGTTCAGCTATTAGTGCGTTTTACATTTTTTTGCATTTTTTTTTAGGACCTAATGATTTAAATAAGGACTATTAGAGTGTTCATACTGGGAAGTAGATTCACCTCAAAATAAATGATCCTCTGAGTTACAGACGTCTCTCCCAATGTAAGTCTAAGTCTTTTTGGGCCCAATAGCATCAAGTGACGGACACGGAAGTTGTCGTACCGCCATTTGGCCACTACGAAGATTGGCATCAACGACCGGAGCTCTTCCTGAGGGCTTGGTTGTAACCCTATCATGATACGTTCAAATGTAATCTTGTAAAATGTAGTTTCCTGGTGAGAAACTTGAATAAATCCAGTTGTTTGAAGGAGATGTTTTCACAGCAATATGAAATAGATAATAGAGAGAAAATTATGACCTGTTTAACCCTCTTAACTCAAGCTTATAATATATAATTAGAACTATTGATTCCAAGATTTTTTATCAATATTATAACAATATTATAACAATTATTTATTTCCTAATCATTTGGATTGTGTGTTTTAATGCAAATAACCACCATAGATGATAATTAAGTATAAGGAGAACATTTAGAGTGTTTGATGGTTTTAATGTAGCACAGCGCTCTGTTAATTTAAAGGTGAAATAAAATATGTTGTCTGTAAAACCTATGAATAATTGTGATAAATAATCTCAATATTGATCAAAATAATCATGATTAGCATTTTGGCCATAATCGTGCAGCCCTAATGGTCAGTCGGTGAATTTGTGGCTAATGCATTCTACAGATAGTCAGTGGTCATGTCTCTAATGTTAAATCCAGCGCTACATGTCCACCAGGTCCGGCGAGGACACTAGGGGACGCGCTGCTCCACTCAACTGGCCATTCAAGCGGTGACGTACCCTCTCGTTGAAGGCACCTGATTGGTCCCTGGTTTTCCGCTCAGCGTTTCAAACAGGAAACAACATGGCGGCCTGCTCGTAAACATTCTGTTATTCCGTCTAAACAATCCACCAAAATCTACTTCTGGAAACATCTTAAGAGAGAAATAGGCGATGATGTCACTGCTGAATCTCATTTCATTTTAGAACTAGATCGCGTTTGACAGCTTGGTCCAAGCCAGATGCGTCGCGCTGGACGGGCTCATTTGCATAAACAACTGTTCCCCGCTATTTCATTTTGAAAGAGCAACGGCCAATGAGGAAACGCCAACACTCGGCCGACCAGTGTAACTTCATCACTCACTCAGTGACAGACTGTGTTTGTAGGGCCGGCCCACTGCAGTCCAGCCAAAAATGGGTTGTGTCTGTTTTTCAACTATTCAGCTGAGGCATTAATACACAATGCAAATTAACCAATTCCAGGGATATCTGCTTCTGTATTGTATTAAATAACAGTCAGTCAATGTCTCCCTGCTGATAGGGGTGAGGATCTGTCAGCCTGAGAGGTGTCGGCCCATTAAACCTGGATTTAAACCTGCAGAACTTTTCTTTCTTTCAGCTCATTAACTATACATTCATGTGTATACTTTATATCAGTGCCATTAGGTAACCCATCAATGAGCATTGACTGCCTTTATTCTTCGTTTGACCTCCGCCACAGAGGTTGTTTTCGGTTTGCTTTGTTGGTTGAAAAAAACTATTGGCCCAATTTTCATGAAACTTGGTGGGAGGGTGTTGTATTGGCCAAGGAAGAACCCATAAAATGTTTAAGCGGATCCAAATCACAGATTATCTTTCACATATGGAAACGCCCTTGGCGGAGGTCTGTGCTCTCTGAGTGCCTTTCTAGTTTTTTAAAGTCAACCTGAAATGAAAAATATCCTTTTTAACCCCTAGATCACATCTTCAGTCATGTTGTGCACCTATTTAACAATACATGCCAAAAATTACTTAAAAAAAAACGTTTTCGTATTCCAATATCAAAATCCAATCATTTTTTCGTTATACCCTAGTACCAGTCAGTTTCAGATCTTTCGTTAGCCAGCTAACAACACTATGACGTTGTTCCGTTTCCCCCAAATACCGTGGTTACGGGCCCGCTGGCTCCCATTTATTCACTTTGAGGAAAGTTGAATCTGTGACAGCTTCAGATTATGTACAAGGCATTGTACTGCGCACTGCTTCAGTAACTATATGGAGCGGCTGTGGCTCAGAGGGTAGAGCAGGTTGTCAACCAATCGGTATGTCGGTGGTTTGATCCCCGGCTGCTCCAGGTCACATATCGATGTGTCCTTGAGCAAGACAATTAACCCCAAAATTAGATCCTGATGGGCAAAGTTGGCACCTTAGCAGCCTCTGCCATCAGTGTATGAATGTGTGTGTGAATGGGTGAATACTGACATGTAGTGTAAAGAGCTTTGAGCGGTCGGAAGACTAGAAAAGCACTACATAAGTCCAAGTCCATTTAGCATGTGATGGGCTTCGTCTCTTCTTACCTGACAGATACTGCTATCCTGAAAGTGTTCCTTTAAGCTAACTTAAAAATAATGTACTTGGCTTACATGCAATATTCAATGCTTTTGTTCTTATAATGTTAGCAATATCTTATATTATCCACCAGTCACTGACAGGAGATGTAGGCTGCCAATATGCTCTGAGTATTCTGTGTCCAATCAAACTCCTCCCAATGTTATGTTCCGCCTGCCTCCCCTGTTTCACTCAGAAACTGTGACCGGAAGGTCGGTGACCGGAATGTCGATCCCCGGACCGGCAGGATAAATTGGGGAGGGGAACGGTGAAAATGCAGCGCTTGCCCCTCCGTGAGGGGCACCGCTGAGGTGCCCTTGAGCAAGGCACTTAACCCCAACCGCTCCAGTGGAGCTGCTCAGTGTCCAGCAGATCAGACTGTGGTTGTACTGGGCAGCTTCCAGGTGTGAATGTGTAACTGTGTGAATGTGATCAGGGCGATCCTGAAAAAGAGAGCACTGCTCTCAGTGAATAAATAAATGTAAAAAAATGTTCACGATATGGAAGCTAGGTACTCCTCAGCTTACCTTTAATGTTGTGGTCATGCAGTAGTAATGTGACATGCAGGGACCATTTTCAAAACTTCACTTGATGGTGCGTTCAAGAACAGTCTGATATTTGAGTTGATTATATTGAGAAGAAAACAATTTAAAAATGTGTTATCTTCTTTTAAATAAAGGTGTGATTCAAATAAAACAATAAATTCTTTGGTTCTTATCTCAAATGCTGAATCAGAAATACTACAGAAAATGATCACACGTTTCAGCCCGTCCCCAATGAGGATGAATGTTTCACTCAAATAATGACTGGTATTGTTCACCACAGTTCCTGGGTCAGTGTCATTCCTCTGAATGTGATATTTTCAATAACACTGTATGTGTGCATGTCTCTGGAAATCAAACAGTGCATGGCTTCCGTAACAAGGAAGAGTTAGGGGCTAGTTGGAGGTAGCATTAGCTGCTAGCGCTAGCATTACTTGTGTTGACTGCTCCTTTACCGTCAGCACTCACATGTTAAAAGGTTTGTGGTGCCGCTGGTGAATAGAAGTGTTTGTCTTTTAGTTAAAAGGCTAAAACATGCAAAAACACTTCCTTTACAGAGCAGCTATTCCATTTTTAGACATTAAAAAAGATACTGAATATCTGCACAAAATATCTCTTCTATTCCACTCTATTCTCTGCTAATGTGGTTAGTAAACAGGTCAGCTACAACCAATGAATGCTTTCAGCCCTCCGCTCTGTGTGTGTGTGTGTGTGTGTGTGTGTGTGTGGTGAGAACCCTCCTCATGCCCCTCTGCGACCCCGTCTCTCACAATTAAATGTGTCGACCTCAGCACGATTACAACAAGTCATCCGGCAGAACCATGTGACCTGACACACAGGCACACAGGCACACACACACACACACACACACACACACACACACACACACACACACACACACACACACACACACACACACACACACACACACACACACACACACACACACACACACACCTACTTCAAACTGGATGTACTGGTGCGATGGGTAGGGCCTGGCTACTGGGATGAAGGCAGGGAGAGACAGGTCACATTAGAGCTGGGATGTGATGTGTCCCAGTGTCCCAGTTTAAACTGGGGAGGTGAACAGAGACTGACACAGAAACCAGTAAGACACAAAGAGGACAGGGCTGAATCTGGTCAAGGCTTGTTGGCTGGTAAAGACGCCAAAATAAATGATCTTCTGTTTTGGAAACAATCCACCGCAATGTTTATGACCAACAACTGTTACAACTCAAGCTAACAAGCTACATGCTACATGCTACAACCATGAAGAAGACTTGGATTTGTTCACTTGGTTCTTCCCATTCACTTTAAACGTATGCTATTTAAAGGAAACCTGCTCTAAAAATGATGCTCACACATTTGTTGATCATTTATGTTGACGATTTAAATAGCTACAAGCAAGATGCTCCACATTATTTCTCTGAAACCTGCAATATTAGAAATGAATAAAATGTTAGCAATTAAGACATTCGGGGGGGGGGGCAATATGGGGAAAATTCTCTTTCACAGATTCTGTAATTTTATATCCCGATATCGATATATATCATGATAGAGTAAATTCCTGGATTTAATGGGTATAATAATTTATGAATAGTGGTTGACCGTTTTCCATTTTCCAATGGCCGATGTTTTTTTTTTTTCTATTTAATTGAATGCCTTATTGTTATTTATTATTTATTATGTGCAAATTGTTAATAAGGACCGAAATAAATAAATAATGACTTATTACTATGTCATGTATTTTCTTTCTTTTGCGTCTGATAAAATACAACAATTTAATCAGTTTAACTAAATTGCTGAACTTAAATAAACATTTATTTAACACTGTTATTGTCTGCATTAACAGTGTTAAATAAATGTTAATATAGAATACGGTCTAGACCTGCTCTATATGAAAAGCGTCTGTTATGATTTGATGCTATATAAAAATAAACTGAATTGAATTGTCTCGGTTTGCTTAAGTAGACCTGCACCTATTTTTAAATTTAAAAAATGTATGAACTAAATTAATGTCTACAGGTAATCAAAATAAACTAAACTTGGTAAAAAAAAAAATGTATGAATGAAAAATAAAGTTAAGGTAGATAAAATAAAGTAGTAAAATAGAGTTGAAGTGCACTCAGAAACAACATTTGTTAGCAGATAGCAGCATCTTCTTCGAAAATGTGTAAACTTACATATATAAACTATTAATTATAAATGGCATTAATGGGCCGATTAATCACTTCTATCACTGGAAAGGATTGTCTGTTTTTTTCGCAAAAATCATATAAAAGCAAATATTGTCATTAAATAGGAATGCTTGTTGACCTGCAAAATTTCCCACAATTGCCAAAAACAGAGATGTTAGAGGGAGAACTGCCACTCTATAAATGATACGGCAAAATCTCTGATGAGAGACTAATTATATTGTCTTGCATCGTCATATACTGCAAAACTGGGTACCGTCATATTGCCCCACATACTGAGAGCTGGGTTAGTTTCACAGTTTCCTTGAAAAAATTACAGGTTGCACTGCCAGATCTAATGTGTAAAATGTTTCCAGCATGAGAGGTAAACAACATCTACATACAGTAGATACATACTGTTGATTAGCTCGGACACGAGGCCGTGCTGCCTTGAAAACCTCAAATTCAAAAGTAGATCCATCTTTAACTGTCAGTTCTCTTTTCCTACTTATTAAATCACCCCTATCTTTAATAACTGTAGAGAGAGCAGTGCCACAGTTATTATAAAGGAGGGGTAGAAGTGTGTTATGTGCGTGTTTGTCCCATGAGTGCAGCTTCATATTCCAAAGAGTAATTCCCTGACGAGCTTCCCGTTGGACAGGCTCAAAGACAAACTCCTCCTCATCATGTGGTGTGAGACAACTTCAATCTGCACTGAGTAGCATTTGCATTTAAACATACACCCAGTCTTAATCAGAAATCTCTGCTGCAACAAAGGAGACCGTCGGACCTCCCCCCAATAACAGAAAGTGTCCAAATGAAATCCTGCTGCACACTGCTCTGCTCACAGGAAGTGAGGAATTGAAACTTGAGTGAAATCCAAGCCGTCTGCTGAGCAGCAGTGAGGGAGGCTGCATCCACAGGAAGCTTCACTCGCCAACGTTACATCTTTCACTTTTATGCTCCCTCTGTGGTAGAAAACACCACAGAGCGACCAGACTGGTGAGCTTGAGCCAGATGTCATGTTGTTACATGATTTCTGGTTAATAAGGTCATTAGGATTGGATGCAGGGCTGAAATGAATGATTATTTTATTCATTAATTCATCTTTTTTCTTTGATTAACTAACTATAAAATCTTTAATATGTCCATCATAAGCTCCAAAAGCTTAAGGTGCTGACTTCAAATCGCTTGGTTTGTTCCAGCAGTCCAAAACTGGAGCTGCAACGATTAATCCGTTAGTTGTCGATTATTGAAAGAATCGCCAACTATTTTTATCATTGATTTGAGTCGTTTTTTAAGAATATCTGACTATCTTTGAGTTTGACGTCATCTTGGACTTTGGGAAACACTGATCACCATATTTCACCATTTTCTGACATTATATAGACCAAACAACTGATCGATTAATCAAGAAAATAATCGTTAGTTGCAGTCCTAGTCCAAAACCAAAAGATATTCAGGTTACATGGATATAAAACAGAAAAAAATGACGCAAATCCTCACATTTCAGGAGCTCAAATCAGTAAACATTAGAGTCAAAATTGGTGAACAGTACTTTCATTAAGTTGGGCGACTTGCTAGAGACAAAAAGACAGAAACAAAAAGCAGCCAAGATATCTGGACCTCTGATCCCTCGTATGACTCAAGCTCCAAAAACACTGGATCGCACATTTCCCATAATGCAACACAGCAGCATCTTTTCTTTCAGACTCCACATGTCCTGTTTGTAACGCAAGCTTTTCTGTCATATATGTAGCAGGTCAATCCTCGACCAAAGAAACTCTTAGTACACTAACACTCATACCATTTTGTGTACTAATCGAGTAGTGGATTTAAACGACAGATCTGTGAAACTGAGTTTCTGCACAAAGAATCACACAAAAACACCACTTTAAATCTGGCATTTATTAGAGATGTGCTGATAAGTTTCTGGGAAGTAAGTCATTCAGCATGAAAAAAGCATAAAAAATGACATCGATTAAAGAAATCTAAAGTCAACTAAGAATAAAATGACCGATTAGTCGACAAATTGACTAAGAGGGGGCAGCACTGAAAAAATGCCCATCACAAGCTCCAAAAGCTGAAGGTGATGGTTTAGTTCCAGCGGTCCAAAACAAAAAGATATTCAGTTTACACTGATATAAAGTACTACAGCAGTGGTTCTCAAACTTTTTACACAAAGTACCACATCTGAAAATATTTGTCTCTCCAAGTCCCACCATTATGACCAACGTTAAAATACAGTAGCGTAGGCCTCCCCTATTCAGCAATGTACAGTTCACACAGGAGGCAAATTTATTCCTAATAAGAAAATTACTTATTGTTGACTTTTGTCAAAGCGGTAGCACTGGAACTGGCACTTAAACTCTCACACAACTGTCATACTACACAAGGGGCAGCCTCTCACACTAGGCCTGCACTGTATGAGCGACATGTGCGATAACACTGTTCACCCTGTGCTGAGGCAGGAAAAGCCAACACTAGGATCAGCATTGATTCATGGAGAGACCTTGGTCTGGTCAGCTAACATTACTGCCAAGCAGCTGAAATATAGAGTGATATTGTGCTTTTAGCTGACGTGTGTCTCCTCACTGTGTTGAGCGATGCTCCTTCATGTCTATGTAGAGCGAGCAAGCGCGAGCAACAGGACGCTGACTTTAGTTGACTTAACGGCCACAGGTGTTGCTGTCAACAAGACATTTCTGAAAGTTACAAATAGTCCCTTTAAGTGTGCATATTAGCTATACATATAAACATACTGTATCTTATATATAACTAGGCTAAATGTTGTTTCTAGAGCAGCAACAGTAATGTTTACAACACTAAAGTCACCATATCAACTCCTTAATATCTCACTGGAAACAATCTAACATGTTCATAAAATAAATCATATTCCTGACATGAAAATACTAAGTGAAGTTTCTAAAGACTGAAGAACACAGACATCAGTCAGTATCAGTCCTTCCTCCTGACCTCTGTCCTCCTGTCCTCTCTCCCCTGTCCTCCTGTCCTCTGCCCTCCTGACCTCTGTCCTCCTGTCCTCCTCCCTCTGTCCTCTGTCCTCTGTCCTCCTGTCCTCTGCCCTCCTGTCCTCTGTCCTCT
>CAKAOI010050295.1:10498-23431 GCA_916701655.1 Sebastiscus albofasciatus
TGGGCTGCAGTTTGCCATGTTATGATTGGAGCATATTCTTTATGCTAAATGCAGTACCTGTGAGGGTTTCTGGACAATATCTGTCATTGTTTTGTGTTAATTGATTTACAATAAAAAATATATACATGCATTTGCATAAAGCAGCATATTTGTCCACTCCCATGTTGATAAGAGGATTAAATACTTGATAAATCTCCCTTTAAGGTACATTTTGAACAGATAAAAGATGTGTGATCAATTTGCGATTAATCACAATTAAATATTTTAATGGATTGACAGACATAATTATTTTAAACTAAGACAACTATTATTATATTATTTTTTCTTATACGTATGAAGAGGTTTCTCTATACTATGTCGCTTTAATGGGCTCAATATGTGTCCACGAGGCCGTTGGCCTTTAGTAGCTGCATAATTGTGAGGCTTGAGTAATGCAGAGCCCCGACCGTTCTTTATGGCACACGGGTCAATAGTAATAATAGAAGAGATATTCATAGACATGTGGGGGGGGCTCTCACTCTGACATATCAGCTGAAGATTTAAAAGCCCTGGGTTTTTTTCTCCTCTCCTTCAGTCTCTCCTTTACTCTTTGTATCTTTCTCTCTCTCTTTCCATCTTTTCCTTTCTTTTCTCCCCATCAATCTTTCAGCCGGGTTCGACAAAGTGGAGGCAGCGCCAGCGGGGGAAACAAAAAGCTCCTAGTCCTGCCTCGGCTCACTATCCTATTGATTTTCATGCATATTCTCTTTTTTTAAAAACAACATTGCAGGTGAGTCTTAGTAGTTAATATAGCAGCATACACACACATAAAGAAAACTACATATCTCCAGAATAGATGAATCTCTCTCTCCGTGTTTACAGCTTCTGTCCCAGTCAGCCGTATTTATACCAGCCATGCAGGCGGGTTTCTGCAGCAGCTCATTGAAGCCTTTTTTTATTGCTGGCCTGTGTTCCAGAGGGCACTCTGTGTCAGTAATCAGGATATGGGGGTTATCCTGGCTGACCTACGTATTGAGCCTGCTAGCGCAGCCGTTTCCAGGGCTAACGCAAGTTTAAAAGCACCGACTCTCTCTCTCGCTGAGGAGGAAGGAGAGCCACAGTGACCGGACTGTTGCCCTTAAACAACAACATGGCAGGCCAGCGATGAACTGGCAACCTGCCCAACCTGGCATCAAATGTTTGAGCAAATGTTGTTAGAATTTTTAAGAGGCACAGTCAACATAGTAAATGTGCAGAGTTTACAGAACATAGCAAGACAGAGATTCTTCATGAGCTTGTTTTTTTTAAAGGGTCGCTTCACCCAAATTACAAAAAAAGCATATTTTCAGAAACATCTTTTACAAGCAGCTGAAAATCCACACAACACTTTGTCAACAGCTTTCATCGAGACTATTCCTTCTGTAGGAAGTAGTTCAAATGCTCTTCACAGTTAAGGCCTTTACACACCATGTCCATATTTTTCATCTGAAATTGTTGCACATTTAAGAATAAATACGACCTCACGTTGCGTCGATCACGTTTACACACCGACTCCCAAACCTTCGTCCGTCATTAGGCGAGGCAAGTTTATTTAAATAGCCCATTTCATACACAAAGGCAATTCAGAGTGCTTTACATATATAAAAGCAAGAACAAAGAGCACAAAGTGTATAAGATAAAAATGAGTAAAAGAATATGAAAGTAGAAGTTAAAAGAGAAAATAAATAAATGGATAATAAAAACAATCAAAAGACAGTAAAGTTTTTTTTTTTGTATCCTTCAAAAGCCAAAACGGTTGTTTTTACCGCTCCGAGCCAAACGTCATCATCCAAAAAGGCGTCTGAAAAACATTCACTTTGTCTCCCAGCGCAATAAAAGAATATGCGTAATTTAAAGCTAGATTGAGGAGGGTGATTACAGAACAGCTTGGAGTCGGAGACGGTTGCAAAAGGAAGAAGGAAAGATTAGACAGCAGTGATTGTGCTCTTGGCAGCTAAACGATAGCTTCTTGCTAATATCATTCATTCATTCATTCATTAGCCCCGTTTGGGACTCTCCACTGCACCGACGTAATCTATATACATTGTGTCTTGTACTGCAAA
The DNA here is from genome assembly GCA_916701655.1 of Sebastiscus albofasciatus. NCBI lineage: Eukaryota > Metazoa > Chordata > Actinopteri > Perciformes > Sebastidae > Sebastiscus > Sebastiscus albofasciatus. The sequence goes on from CAKAOI010050295.1 coordinate 12,580, forward strand.
TTCTTTGCAACAAATTGAATAATAAAATGCATCAGACTCAGCGTGCAAAGTTTCTGTGCGTAACGATTTTTATCGGATGACGGACTTGGAGTGCAAAGACCTTTTAGGTGTGAGGACTATCCAGAGCAACGGGGACGGAGATACTGGAAAGATCCGCTGCTGTTGCGCTGCTTAAAGCGGCAGTCGGTAACTCTGATATTTTTATAAAACGGTCACCATGTCCTGACAGTAGTGCATGAGACAGATAATCTGTGTCTTCCGGTGCTCCTGATGGAATTTACAAGATTTCACCGCCGAAGGAAAACAACCAATCAGAGCCGAGGAGTCTCTACAGCAGCTGTCAATCACTGCTCACAATGCCTTTTTCTCTCCTCAGATGTTCTCAGAAACATCTTGTAGTGTACTGTTTAGCTGGAAAATGAGAGCGTTTGCTCCAGTCGGTGGGTGGTGCTTGGTTTTGGCTCATAATCTTGATTCATATTTGTTCAGCGCTGCCTAGTTTGATCGGAGTTTGAGAGTTTTGCGAGCTGCCCGGAGACCGCTCGCCACTGATTGGTTGTTTTCATTCAGGTGCGGTGAAATCTTGCAAATGCCATTAGGAGCACTAGGAGGACACAGAGAAACATGATTACCTGTCTCATGCACTACTTGTACTGTCTGGATATAGTGACCGTTTTATAAAAATAACTCTTTATTATATTTGCTCAAAGTTACGGACTGCAGCTTTAATATGTCGTTTATCACAAATGAAGGGTTGGTCACAGACATCTTGGCTTTAGAGATATCCGTGTCAAAACCTGGGAAAATAAAACCCAACTATCTGCTACCGACTAGATTTTGTTTTCTTATTTGGGTGAACTGAACCTTTAACATGTCATTTATTCTATTTCTCGGCTGGTAACCAAACCCTTGACCTTGGTAAAGGTAAAGTTTTCAAAATGTCCATCAGTGTTATCAAAGCAAAAAGAAGTCAAGACAGCTGCCGCGGGGAGAGAGAACAAGATGGCAGCTGATTGTTTTCCAAAAGAATTAGCTGGGCCTGACCCTCTTGAGCCGAGCCATCTCTTCAACGGCTGACACTTTATTTGTTTTGTCCCTATAACAACAGAATCTCCCGAGTGCCGCAGCGCCCGTTTCGCCCTGGTATTGTCACATACAACATAGACTGCACTTTTCCTCTCCTTGTCTTTGTGGCGTGGAGGGAAAAAAAAAAGCCCCAGGCTTTTTTACACAATCACAGGAGGCGACGCTGAGGTATGTGTGTGCTGTTGATAAGACAGAGCGATGGGAGACAGATATGGGAAGGGCAGTGGTGGTCACGCACTCGTACACATAGAAACACACACACACACTGGCACAGCGAGTGCCCAGAGAGGGCAGATCCAGGAAGCATTATTACTGAAGTTATTAGTGCTGAAAAAAGATTACTCAACCAGGAAATGTACTATTAATGTTTGAATATACACTTGATCAAAGGTAATGAGTGACAGGGGAGACAAAGGGTTCATATATACACAACTTTCTCTTGTCACAGTGTGTGTTTGTGTCCTGTGTGTGGGTGAAGTGGCTTTACTTGAATGTCCAGCTGTGTGCAGGCGCCCCCTATTGCTTAGTACCTTTCACTTTCCTCTGTGCAGAAAGCAAACAAGGGAAAGGTTACACATGTGAACGCACAGACACCTAAATGCATGTTATCATATGACATATCTCAGATCGTACAATCTCATCTCATCTTTTATCAAAATAACGTCCGACTTTCTGGTGAAACAAAGGTGCTTAGCTTGCGTGATCTCATAATAGCTCCTCACAACACTTCCCTTTCCTGCAGCACATAATTCTCACCCATCAATCCCAGCGTGACCCCGTTTCAAATTCATTAACAAGGCTTCAAAATTTGCAGACACAGCAATCACCCCAAGCAAAATAAATTCCTGCGCTGGAGGAAAGAGAGTGCCTGTGTGTGTGCGTGTATGTGTGTGCATGTGTGTGTGTGTGTGTGTAAATTATAGCAGTGCTGCTGTGTCGTCCACTGCGGAGTGTAGCGAGGAATCTGTTTGGACAACTGCTGAATGTTTTGGTTCCCCCCACAGCGCCTTGGAGAGCCGTGCAGCCGCTGTATCTTTTACAAATTAGCCCGCGTCGTCTACCAAGCACTTTCTCTTATCCCCGGCCTAAGCCCTGTCTGCCCACCGCAGGACAACCCTGGGTGTGTTTAGGGGTAGGTGGGGTTACGAGGAGGAGAGAGGAGAGAAGAGGAAAAAGCAAGATAATGGACATGGTGATGTTTAATAGTTTTTATATATCAGTTACAGGTTAAAGGTTTTATGATGATAACTGCATGTCAAATGCTCATAATGACATTCAGGCAAGTATTTAATCCTCTTATCAACATGGGAGTGGACAAATATACTGCTTTATGCAAATATATGTATATATTTATTATTGTAAATCAATTACCAACACAAAACAATGACAGATATTGTCCAGAAACCCTCACAGGTACTGCATTTAGCATAAAACAATATGCTTCCATCATAACATGGCAAACTGCAGCCCAACAGGCAACAACAGCTGTCAGTGTGTCAGTGTGCTGACTTGACTATGACTTGCCCCAAACTGCATGTGATGATCGTAAAGTGGGCATGTCTGTAAAGGGGAGACTCGTGGGTACCCAGAGAACCCATTTACATTCACTGATCTGGAGGTCAGAGGTCAAGGGACACCTTTGAAAATGGCCATGACAGTTTTTCTTCGCCAAAATTTTACGTAAGTTTGGAGCGTTATTTAACCTCCTTCACGACAAGCTAGTATGACATGTGATGTCACTATCTTCTAAAACTGAGCCCGCTACAACCTAAAAATCACATGTTGGGTTAATGCGTTAAAGAAGTGAGTGGCGTTAAAACAAATTTGCGTTATTATCATCTTAACTCTGACAGCCCTAATCAGTTCCAAAGGTTTGAGGAGGATGATATCTGCATGTCAAAATGCTGATAATGACATTCAAGCATTTGAATTACAAACATGAGTAAATTATGAATGATGTTTATGTTTCATAGCAATGTATCGCAGCTGTCACAGGAGAGGTAAAGTAAACCTTTCAGGAACTGAGAACTTATTCTAAACTGACTGAAGTGATAAATAGTTTTAATTCAAACTTCTAATCAGTTATCACCAGCTAAAAATAAATGAACTCTACTTTATACCCAACTTCTGTCAGCTACATCATATGTCATACATGGCGTTACACTACTACAAACATCAGCAACGGTTTTTGATTTTTCATAGAAAGCCAGTCAAACACAAAATGGATTAATTCATTGTTGTAAAAAGCGTAGTAGACGGAGCTACGGCGGCTCGGCTCGGCTCGGTGTGTGTGAAGTTCCTTCCATCTGCTGTCAGTTGTAAATATCCATCTGCGTCTGGTTAGCAGCTCTGCTAAAGGCTACAGTAGGCCGAGGTGGGAGATATTTGATGGAGAAGGTCAAAGCTAGTCATGTGACGAGTGGAGCTGCTACACAGAGCGATGTTTTTACTACTGATTTATGATGTAAAAGCATTCAGGCCGGGGGAAGCGATGGAAGAGAACCCATGTGTGAGTCAAATAGTTGAATTTGATGACGATGTGTGCAGAGAACGTGTAGTGAGTGTAGTGAGTGTAGTGAGAAGTTTAAATGTCCGTCTGTCTGCTACTTCTTTAAACTCACACACACTGCCAACAACTGGCCACTTTTTAAGGGGAGTAAGAAAACTTGAAGAGCCCGTCACGAAAACAAGCCCCAGTTTCTGACGACCAAAGTGTCAGCAAAGCTCTGATTTTGTGAGGCGCTCTCGCACAAAAACCGCATGGTATGTACCTCACTTTCTCCTTTCCTGTTTTTTTAAATGCGTGTCTCCTTTCCTCATGATGTAGCGTGTCATATAGTATTAGGTGGTCCGGGGTTGAGGAGGAAATCCTCAGGGCCGAGTTGAGTCGCTGCTCAACAGTTTGGCCATTGTTCACCGTCTCAGACACCAACACCCCCTCTCCAAAAGAAGAAGAAGAAGAAGAAGAAGAAGAAGAAGAAGAAGAAAAGTGAGTCGCTCTCTAGAACTCACCGCATGCCACAGTCACAGAAAAGAGAAGAAAGGTGTGAGAGAGAGAGAGAGAGAGAGATAGAGAGACGCTGACGTATTGATAGTTCAGACATGGATATATAGATATATACAGCGTGGCGACCAATCCAGTGAATTTCCCTGCATTTCACCAGAAGCATGTTGGGAGAAAGAATTAATGAATTATATTCAAAATATAAAAACTGTTAGCCTCTGTGGCTTCTGGACGCCGACAGTAACGTTAACATTGCCGTTGCTTAGCAGCGGTGTTCTTCACGACTTAACCACCTGAACGCCAAGCTTATCGTTTACACGACTTCCCGTGCTGTAAACACGAGCTCACGAGTTTCATTTGAAGGCCCCGATAGACCCGCCTGTCCGCCAGCGTCACGTTTTGCTTCGCCATGGCGTGAATATTACACGCTTAGTAAGGTTTGGGAAAAACATCATGGCTGGCCTTAAAATAAATACGTCATCTAAGTACAACATGTACGGAAACAACGCAACATAAGTCACTTACGTAACTTACAAAACAAAACACCCGTCCTCCTCCCCTCCCTCCCACTATAACCAGTCTTTCTCACTTTTTATTCTACGTCACTAGCTCTGAGCGTAGCATATATACACAGATGCGTTTCTATTGCAGTCAGTACAGACTACATGGCGTATAAATGACAAGCAAGAACGGCGTTCTTATTGCACGCTTTTGCCTGACCCTTATGCATCATTCACACGCCTTTTTGTGTGACCGGGCCGATGCCATGTGTCGTAAAAGCCAGAATGAAAATTTAACGTTGTGTTGCAACTCTATCTGTACTGAAGATCGGTGAAGATGCCACAAAAGCAAGTTTGTTTTGCTGATTAGCGTGAATGCACATCATATTCTACCAATGAATGCAATGTAGTTTGGAGCCTAGTAGCTATTAGATGCATCATCATAAGATGCGCAGACAGCACCTCTGTCATCATACTGTATATATTTAAGAGGTAGCAACCTTCGCTCCTTATCAGTGTGACGTTTATTAAAATGAAAATGTCACATAGTTTGAAGAGGAGGAGGAGGAGGAGGAGGAAGAGGAAGAAGAGGAGGAGGAGGGGAACATGGACATGATGAAAAATCCAATTATACAGCCGCAGTTTCTCTTTCACTAAATGATAATGTCAGCAGCTTTCATGTAAATGTATGTGTGACACGATCACAGCCAAGATGGAAAATAAGCACTTTTTTTTCATACATTGAGGAGATGGATCGCTACAAAATGTTGTGCTAATTATCTGATGTCGTGTTTGGTTGGGATGAACACCATCACTATAAAGCACCGAAGTACGAACCGGCTCCCGTCGCAGTGATTGTAGTCGCAGACGAGGCCTCATAACTAACTCAGGCTTTTCTGTAATTGTAACCAGCGGTAACGTAAAAATAACATAAACCAGAAGGAGAACTCTGTCTGGTCTGTGTTCATCCACTTTATTTTAAAGGGCCATGATGAGTAGTTGTCAGCTTCCCTCTTTACAAACACACACACATGTGCTGCCAGCTGTTATCATGGGGCAACGAGTGAATATTTGTGGTAACTGCTGGTGCCCTTTAAAACCCTACGCCAGTTCATTAAATGCTGAGAAGAGGTATAAACTGGGATTTATTCTCCTTTTTTTTCTAACCAAATAAAATAATGCCTCCATAAACAAAGTTAATCCTGAAGAACCACCCACTCTGATTTATCTTAATGCGTAACAGAGAGGAAATGTAACAGGCTGAGAAGTAATAGGAGGACCAGAAACTTCTTCATGGGCCTTAGCGGGTCGCTGAGTGACCGGCCAACATGTCACTGACCCTCAGTTGTCAAAAGACCGACTCTCAGTCCGTCTTTGCAGCACAGACGCATGCATACACATGCACAGAGTCAGACACCCGAGGGGGAATGTTCTCTCACGGTGGTGCTAGTAATTGAATCAAGCCAAAAAACCGAGCGCTGCTTCGTTTTCCCCGCTCGCCCGCCAGCCCGCCCTCGCCTCTGCCTTAAAAAGGTAAGCCTTGTGGCTGATGGGAAGCAGATGTGGACTGAGCCCTGCATGGTAAAGGTGCAGAGTCAGTGCCCCACATCCACCCCTGGCCAGGAATATATCTTCATTAAGGAGAATAAGGGTGTCCACTTACATCTGCTACAGCACATCAAATCACACTCATCTGTGTGTGTGTGTGTGTGTGTGTGTGTGTGTATAAAGGAGAGCAAAAGGGTGAATGATAACGTTGTGTGTGTGTGTGTGTGTGTGTGTGTGTGTAGACCCCTGGGATGTGACTGACACCTTTTCCTATCACTCGACCCTGACAGCTCCACACGTCTGGCTCCAATATCCCCCCACTGTTTCTACAGAAACACCATCCCGCACAACCATCCGACGCATGATGATACTTGTTAGCGAGTGTGTGTGTGTGTGTGTGTGTGTGTGTGTGTGTGTGTGTGTGTGTGTGTGTGTGTGTGTGTGTGTGTGTGCGCGCGCTGCATGTGTGGGTGGCATGGGTGGAATTTGTGGAGCTTGGACGGTGCTGCTGCAACAGCACACAGCCAAGTTCCTCTGATTGACAGTCCAGGTCGGAGGAATGAAAACACTGCATTTCACTGCTGTGTGTGTGTGTGTGTGTGTGTGTGTGTGTGTGTGTGTGTGTGTGTGTGTGTGTGTGTATCAGTATGTGTGTGTATAAAGGAGAGCAAAAGGGTGAATGATAACGTTTTGTGTGTGTGTGTGTGTGTGTAGACCCCTGGGATGTGACTGACACCTTTTCCTATCACTCGACCCTGACAGCTCCACACGTCTGGCTCCAATATCCCCCCACTGTTTCTACAGAAACACCATCCCGCACAACCATCCGACGCATGATGATACTTGTTAGCGAGTGTGTGTGTGTGTGTGTGTCTGTCTGTCCGTGTGCGTATGTGAGTAAGATTGAGTTGCAAAAACATGATTGGCAACCTCAGGCTTTTACAACCGAAACAGGAAGTTGAGAGTTGAAGACCTGGGCGATATATCCGTCTTCGTTATTGAAATACCAAAAATGAGAACTTGAACTGAACTTGTTGATTTTTACTGAAACCGTGTAAATAGTTATTTTACTCAGATATAACACATCCCACACGCCTTTGTGTAGTCAAAGATAGAAGTTGTTCGTCTCTGCTTTTCTGTAAGTATACCCCCGCGACAATGTAGTCATCCGCGTGTCCCTCCTTCCGCCCGTCCGTCCGTCCGTTCACGTGTCACACTTTAGTTTCCGGAGAACTCAGAAACTATTTGACTTAGGAACTTATGCAAAATTTTGGCGAGGAAAAGCTGGCATGGCCATTTCAGAAGGGTCCCTTGACCTCTGACCTCCAGATCAGTGAATGTAAATGGGTTCTCTGGGTACCCACGAGTCTCCCCTTTACAGACATGCCCACTTTATGATAATCACATGCAGTTTGGGGCAAGTCATAGTCAAGTCAGCACACTGACACACTGACAGCTGTTGTTGCCTGTTGGGCTGCAGTTTGCCATGTTCTGATTGGAGCATATTGTTTTATGCTAAATGCAGTACCTGTGAGGGTTTCTGGATCAATATCTGTCATTGATTTGTGTTGTTAATTGATTTACAATAATAAATAATTCAATAATAATTCATATATTTGCAGAAAGGAAGCATATTTGTCCACTCCTATGTTGACAAATCTCCCTTTAAGGTACATTTAGAACAGATAAAAAAAGTGATTCATTTGTGATTAATCGTGATGAAATATTTTAATCGTTTGACATCCCTGATTTTTTCTACCAATTATCTGCCCTAATATACAGTTGTAGAATCACAACGAATAAAATAATGAATAAACAATTGTGTGCCTCCTGTTCACATGGCATTTATTTTAAAAAGTGACTTTTAAAAATGACCAGATAACCACCACCAATAAAAAACAATCACCTCTGTGCACCACAAGCTCCAGCTCCAGCTCCAGCTCCAGCTCCAGCTCCAGCTCCAGCTCCAGCTCCAGCTCCAGCTCCAGCTCCAGCTCCAGCTCCAGCTCCAGCTCCAGCAGCAGCAGCACTTCGTCCTAATTATGCTTTTTACCAGGCATTTTCTATTTCGGACCATTATACCATACATATGTAATTATGGTCTAAAACACTATATGTTAGGCCTAAATCTGGCTTGTCTCTTTTAAAACCTCTGGATTGCTTTCCAAGACCTTACACAGCTATAATTCTCTCCAGCTGTTGCGTAAAACATATGGAGGACGTGAGGCGTTGGGGATGGATGGCGTTCAAAGCCAACGTGACCAAGATAGAGATGTTTACGGTTTCTATGCCCACACTAATTCTGTATGAGGCTAATACTATTACTGAAGTAGTTTTTAGTGTTTTTGACATGTGTGTAATGTAAAATACAAGGCTACCATTACTTTAAAATCCACGTTCATGTGATTTAAATGTCTAACATACTGTGTTCTAGCAAATCTTAGTCGTTCATTGTGCAATTTCCTTTGCGTGGACACGAAACTTGGCACGATTTAACCTTCATGAGATATGCTCCCGTCTCCTGTTCGCTCTCTGTCTAGCCAGTCTTTTGTCTCTTCCCATCTACGCTCTTATTGGATCCAGCAGACACAACACAAACTCTCGGACTTTCCTTTTCTCCCCCCCGATCATCCCCTCCCTCCAACTTCTACCTCAGAGGATTCGGCGGTCGCCGCGAGCGAAAGAAAGGAGGAGATGAGTGCAAAAAAACACTGCCGTCTGTCAGTCTCATCAGTTTTTTAGAGAGCGAGAGAGAAAAGGAGATGTTGAGGAGGTAGAAAGGAAGGAAAAGAGGTATTTGTTTTCACTGCAGTGTTGTAAAGCTCTGGTCGGATCACAAAGGAATTCTCGCTCCTGTCACAGAAAAGTCTTTTTAATGCGTCTTCTACTTGTTTTCATTTGAGTTGACAGTCTGTGTGAGTGTCGTAGGTGAAGCTGTGAATCCTATTCAGAACCAGTGAAGTCCTGAATTGGTGTTTCATTTTCACTTCTTTCTTCAGTTCATGTTAGGAGGAGGGTTGATTTTAAATTGTCCCATGTTGATCAAGAGAGAGTTTTTTTTAGTTCTGTGACTTGACACAACTTGTGTAGTTGTGTCAATGTTATCAATGCTGGTAGCCATTTTTCTGAGATGGGTCTGATTGCCAGGGGGGCGTGGATGTAGAAAGAGTGTCTCAGTGGTGCATGAAGCCAAAATGGTTCGACTTCCGCCTAGAAAAGTACCCGGATCTTCCGGCGATCTTCCGCATCCATTTGGCCCATAGAACATGCGCAGTAGCGTCCTCTCGGTCACATGACTCGGTCACGGCATCCCAACGTCACGCTGTCGTCACAGCTTGCGCTCCAGCCTCGGTCTGCGTCTCATTCACATGAACGGAGGAAGGGAAATAACTCTGGATTCAGCTATTAATGCGTTTTACAACATTTAGGACCTCATGATTTAAATAAGGACTATTAGAGTGTTCATACTGGGAAGTTGATTCACCTTAAAAAAAATGATCTGCTGAGTAACAGACGTCTCTTTCGCAATAAAAGTCTATGGGAAAAAGTATTTTTGGGCCCAATGGCATCACATGACGGACACAGAAGTTGTAGTACCGCCGTTTGGCCACTACGAAAATTGGGATCAACGACCGGCGCTCTTCCTGGGGGCTTGGCGGCGCTATTTCTTGTTCTCTACTTTCTCAACGCACAGCTGGTTCTGGCTGTTATTACTGTACGTACTTCATGGTAAAGACACACTAAAATGACAGCAGACAACGGTAAACCATGAAGAGCTTTAGTCTTATGTTACGACACGGTCAGCAGTTATCTTGTGTAGGCTATGTGAGGACATGTGGATGTTCAGGACAGTAAAGTTACCGGGGAAAAAAAGAAGTCAGTAGCTGCGTGGGCGTTCCTGTTCGACGTAAACCAATGATCTACGTGGGCCTTCCTGTGATGCTCTACAGGAACACGGCTGCATTCAGACTCTACTGATTTTTCTGGCAATTTTTCTATCACCATTTTTTTTCTGGCTCTTGCAAAGGAAGAAGGCGTCCTCATTCTTAATCTCACTTATAAATTGGCCCGGTTGTTTTCCCGACTTGGGAAACAGCCATCAATGAGCAAAACACCAGACTTTGGGAGGCTTCAGTGATCTGGAACCAGGCTTCTTCCTGTTTTAAAAAACAATGCCAGAATTTCAAAAGATTTTAGACATCAACTTAAAAACAACAGAGCATCCTTCATTAGTCAAGAAGAACACGCACAGACTAAACTGAGACACAAAGAATGATAGAAAAGACAACAAGTGGAGTTCTAGGACAAGCGAGGGAGAGACAGGGAGGGAAAATACTGACTGAGCTGAATGAGTGAGAGACAAAAACAAGGAAGGAAGGAAGGAAGGAGACGAGGAGATGCAGAGGCAGCGCAAGAGGAGACGTCCCGAGAGACAGAGAGAGAGAGAGAGAGAGACGGGCAGGGTGAGGTAGCGAGTGAGTAGCCCAATGACAGACAGACTGAAGCGGAGATGAGTGGGGAAATCCCCTCCGTGCACACATTCAATAAAATCACCCAGCTGCACTGTCTGTGTGTGTGTGTGTGTGTGTGTGTGTGTGTGTGTGTGCGTGTGCGTGTGCGTGTGCACGGTGTAATTGAGACAGTCAGAGGGGTGTATTCAGTTTATACAGTGTATTCTACCCCGAGGACTCCCTGTCTATATTATGTCATCCAA
>CAKAOI010050296.1:1106-25177 GCA_916701655.1 Sebastiscus albofasciatus
GGGACTGATGATACTACCGACTCACCGGACTGGCGATACTAACGACTTACGGGACTGGCGATACTAACGACTTACGGGACTGGCGATACTAACGACTCACAGGACTGATGATACTAACGACTCACGGGGCTGATGATACTAACGACTCACGTGACTCACGACCCACAGGACTGACAATACCAACGACTCCCGTGACTCACAACTCATGGGACTGATGATACCAACGACTCACAGGACTGACGATACTAAGAAAGAAGAATGATTTGAAAGAGAAGATGTTAGCTCTGGTGCTTGGTATCATTCAGTCGTTGCCTAACCATGCCTGTGACTGTTTAAGGCTTTAAGTAGCCCTGCTTTAGGATTCCCACACACCTCCCCGTCTGTCTCCTCTTTAAATAGCTTCAATTGGCTTGTGAAGTGAGCTGGCAGAGACACACCTGAGCTGGCATTTATAGTCTTCATTCTGCTAACTGAGCTAAGTTTGGGCTACCAGGGAAACAAACAAGCTTGACAGGAAAGAGGAAAAGACAATCACTTCTAGTTTCACGATGACGTTGCAGCTCTTAAAACCGTAATCGTAACGTTCTAATTTCAGTGGACGCCATTGATTGTATTAATAGATTTTTCATTAAGGGAAAACACTTAAGATTATATTTAGTCATTTAGTGGATGACTTTCTTCAGAGCAGCTTACACAGAATGCAGCAGTGAAACACATCCTCACTGGAAAGCTTTGCTTGTTATCATCAGACAGGGTGGCGTTTTCTCAGCTCAACATGGCAGATGAACCAATGATAGATTTATATTTAATATTAAGTTGAGACATAATAGAGATATTGGTGCCTACAGAGATTAATCAGTTATCATTGTTTTGCTATTAAACCCTTCTTTCCTTCTCTGTGTGTTCAGTCTGAAACAAAGCTGTACAATGGCTCCGACAAGGATGTGTCGACATCCGGAGGAAAGCTCACCAAGAAGGAGTCGCTCAAGGTAAGTGCGTCAAATCAAACTTATCTTAAGTGCAGTGTATCCGGATACTAACAGTATTGAGGGAGAGCGCTGTAGATGCCAGACCAGTTTCAGAAATGGTGTTTCCCATTAGTTACATGAGCCGGGTCCCCAGCAAAAGTACTGAAACTACTTTTCAAGGAACTAAAAGGTTCCTTCAGCCCACTGTTGTCTGCGGTCTAAAGACCTGTGAAGATTAGGCAAATTAGTCTGCTGACGAAGGCTGCTGGTGACAGGAGTAAACAAACTCAGTGTGTCCGCACGTTTCATCTAAAACAACACGATGGAAAAAAATACATCTAAGAAGAAATTAAAATGATGTTTTGTCTCACTGCGACAATATTTACTGCTGCACACTGGATGTAATGAATGAAATGCAGAGGAGGAAAATTAAACTAAGAGCGTCTGTCTCCACAGTAAATCATCTGTTGAGTATTTGATGGTTATTTCGAGGGCGGCGTGTGAATGAGTATTTAGATTAGATGCAGCCTCTGCCGTCAGTGTATGAATGTGTGTATGAATGGGTGAATGCTGACATGTGGTGTAAAGAGCTTTGAGCGGTCGGAAGACTAGAAAAGCGCTGTAGAAATGCAAGTCCATTTACCATTTATTTATTTGTGCTTTAGAACGATAACGCCATGAATCAATCAGAAAATAACTTTTCTTTCTCTCATTCCCGGCACCACAGCACCGTCTCCCTCTTCTACCGCTCACCCTCGCTATCTCTCTCTCTCTCTTTTCTCTCTTTAGTTTTATTTTTTTTTGAGTCAGGAGGTTGACAGCAGCAAAGCTTTACTTTCAATGTTGAAATGCTCTCCCCTCGTTCTAAAATGGTTCTAAATCGATACTAGAGTGCTTCCTTGTTTATGAAAGAAGCAGTACACAAGTTGATGCAGCGTTGCTGTGTATGTTTTACCAATCAGCGACAATCATCCTCTGTAAACTCCACCCTGAAATTTCCAGTACTTTCAGAAAGTACTACCCAACCAGGGCCTTTTTGGGGGAAAAAACAGGGAAAGTTTCCGCGGTGGAAACAGGGCTATAGACACAGAAACAATGGAAGATAGGATCCAGGTTGAAAAATACCAGTTAGCCTTTAAAAATACCCTTTTATGGAGTCATGTATGATCACTGATGCTTGTTGTTTCACACTGTGTTAACTTGTGTCACTTGGCGAGTCAGTATGCAGGAAACGCTGTATATTAGATTAGGTTTTCATATTGCGAAGCACTAACAGCGCAATACATGATGGGCAGGATACTTTACATTTAGAGGAATGATGAATGCAGCAGATACCTCACTCTGCAGTCAGAAGCTACCTGCTGTTATCTAACAGGAACACCGAGTGGTGTCATTCCAGTCTCATCATTTGCTGCCAAATGTGATTCAGTGAGAAAGCAAGTGTGGAATATTGATATTCACAGTTGTGTAAAAGTGATGTTGTCCGTCTCGCTGTGCTCTGTGTAGGTGCAGAAGAAGAACTACAGGGAGGAGAAGAAGAGGGCAACCAAGGAGCTGCTCAGCACCATCACGGATCCCTCCGTCATCGTCATGGCCGACTGGCTAAAGGTGTGAACGTCTTCCACCCCGCAATATTTCCTTGAATAGCATAATACAGATGGTGATTTTTGGTAAGGTAAGGCCCATCTGACATGTATCTGTATTTGACCCAGATCCGGGGCACTCTGAAGAGCTGGACCAAGCTGTGGTGCGTTCTGAAACCGGGCGTCCTCCTCATCTATAAAACCCACAAAAACGGCCAGTGGGTGGGAACGGTGCTGCTCAACGCCTGCGAGCTCATCGAGAGGCCCTCCAAGAAGGACGGCTTCTGCTTCAAGCTCTTCCACCCGCTGGAGCAGTCCATCTGGGCCGTCAAGGTCAGTACACTCCTTTTAAAGGGCGTGTCAGCTGCGTCTCTTCTAGAGATTCGAGGTCTCGCCTATTTTTGACGTGAGCCACACAGTTCACAGCAACAACAGACAGTGAAAGTGATCTATTGCCTGTATATTGACATCACACCAGCTACATTACTACAGTTTCGATCTCTATATCTGTAGAATTTGTTATGGAGATGAAAAAAAGCAGCAGAGACGCAGCTGAAATGCAGAACGCGATGCAGCCGCCACGCGACGCAGAAGCCATGCAGACGCAACGCCGATGCCACGCAGATTCCACAACTTGTCTATTGAATTAGTGATTTTCAGTGCTGTCGTAGAGACATCCGTTCACCTGTTAGGAAACACGAACAAAGACGAGGACAAATAGATACAGGCAGTGCGAGTGGTGTGACTCATAAGAGACAGAAAAGTCACGGAAACCTCAAACAGCTTTGAGGAGTTTAAAGGCAGTCGGAGGAGCAAAGAATAGAAGTGTCAGCCGTTGAACAGTCAAAGGTACTAGTGTGAATAAATGAAAAGCTTGTGATGTGAAGGATCAAATAGAATAGTAAATGCAAAAAAGGAAGCAAGCGTTGAGTGAAATTTGGCTCGCTGTCTGGCCTAATTCCGCAGCCTTTCTAGGGTTCTACCTTTATATCATGAAACTACAGTAGTTTTCCTCCAGATATAAAGGTATTTTAATATCAGCTTATCCATATTGCCAGAAGGAAAACAATGTGGTGGACGATGTTTTACTGCCTTGGTTTGGAAATGCTCTTTTGTGCATCCTCGTCTACAAAAATGAGGAATAACAGACAGACTGATGAAATGTTTTGAAGTTGGAGCTAGAGGGATGTTTCAATACAGGGAACGCAGAGGAGAGCACGCCTGCCGTGGAAACTTTCTTCTCTTATATCACGAAAATAGTTCACCAAAATGTGTTTCTGAAAACATTTAATTTAAAGAAATAAGCCACGCAGTTGCTGAATTTGTCTTCATTTTGGATCAACAACGGTTAGTTTAAAAGTTTCTCGGGAGTTTCCAGAGGCGGCGAGTTGCGCTGGACGCCCCTGATTTGTATAAAGTAGCCTAAACCTCAACTTTATGCAAATAAGGAGCGGCCAGCGTGACACCCTATAAAAAACAAAGTGTAAAAATGACAATCCACAGTTCTCTGACGGTTATGTGCCTCACTATTTCTTGGCCAGGCTGGCGCTGTCACTTCCTGGAGGAAATAGTCTTGCACATATCTCCATGTCAAACTCCAATGTTTTGTCTTTATGATTTTGCTACGTTTGGATAGAGCAAGGCTAGCTGTCTATCCGTTTCCAGTCTATGCTAAGCTAAGCTAAGCTAATCGGTTATTATCGCATTACCATACGAACATGAGAGCGGTATCAATCTTCTTACCTAACTCTCAGCAAGAAAACAATTAAGCAATTGCCCAATTTGTTGAACTATTCCTTTAAGTCTGCCATATTACCTAAAGTATCTTTACACTGCAATGGGAAAGAAGCCTTATAACCCCATTATTTATATATTTAATAATAGATCAATCAGTGGAAAGCTGGAGGAGGAGAATACTGCCAAAGGTTTGTTATGCAGGATGAATCTGAATGTACTCTAGTGATGAACAAAACCAAATGAAAACAAATGGATAATCATGGGTAAATGATCTTTCATTAATAACAACAGATCCTTTGTCCCCCTGCAGTTAAAAGAAAACAGATGTGGATGTTGGCTGTATAATTAAGAGCTCGTCTTTGTTTCAGTTAGGACAGACAGAAAATTATACATCCAGCCAGCAATTTTCATATTTGGCAGCGCACATTCTCCATTTGTTCCCGTGTTCTCGGCCGCGATCAGTCGTCCACTCCAACTGTGGTTTGGTATTCATCGCTGACCTCGCCTCTCGAGTGTCGTCCTCGTTGTTTGTGCTGTGAAAAGACTTGAATCACAATTGTCGATCTGTGTTGTAGATTACAGCGTTCCTGCTCCCCCCGTCATCCTCTTCACTTCTGAAGTAAACACTTCACTCATTCGGTCTTCTGTCTCCTCTCATAGCTCATTTACATAACGACCCACTGGGGAGTCTAGATTTCCTCTGTTTGCACACATAAACGATGACGAGCTGAATAAAAGAAACACAAACTCTGCAGGTGAAGCAAGGAAACCATAAAGGAACTAAAACCGCTTCAATTGAAAATATGGAGGACGGAACCTGCTAAAATAAAAAATAAATAAATAAATAAATGACTCGATAAATAAATTAATTCATTAAACATAGAAAAAATAATATTAAAACTAAATGTAGCCATTAATTAATTAAATGATAAAATGTGATGTTTGTTGTGTTGTGATGTTTTAATTTGCTTCTTTATTCATCTTTGTATTAATTCCCTCATTTATTTACTCTTCTGTTTAATTTTCCCTTTTATTTAAACACCCACATGATGACACACGTTGAGTGACAGCCCCTTATTTGCATAATGAGGCAGAAGTGCATAAAGAAATGTATAAAGAAAAGAATACATAAATAAATAAATTAAAATAAATGCAAAAATAAATATTTTAATAATGAATGCATAAATTAAAATAAATGCATAAATAAATAAATACATTTAAAAAATAATAAAAAATAAATATCTTACTAAATAAAAGGGTAAATTAAACAGAAGGGTAAATAAGTAAAGGAATTAATACAAAGATAAATAAATAATGAAGCAAATTAAAAAATAAATCAATTTATGTCACATTTTATCAATTAATGGCTACATTTATTTTTTATATTATTTTTGAGATTTATCAAGGTTTATCAGGTTCCGTCCTCCATCAATCAAGACACTGACTCAAAACAACGGCTACCTGACCCTTAAACACTGAAGTTGATGTGTAACGTGTACTTCCTCCCTTTTATTTCTTGTTGTCATCAGGGTCCTAAAGGAGAAGCAGTTGGCTCCATCACTCAGCCGTTACCCAGCAGCCACCTCATCTTCCGTGCTGCCTCTGAGTCTGATGGTAAGAGACAGGCTGCCAATCACACAGCAGCTCTTTGTCTGAGTCTTGTCAGAAGCAACTTACATTGAGAGACAAAGATGGATGGCGTCAGTTACATAAAGCAATATCAGTACTGGTTCAAAACTACTTTTACTTGCAGTATTTGTTGTGGAAGTGACACTAACTCTAATCCTAGAATGGATCTGATTCATGTGAGAAGAGTGCTCTGATGGCATGATAGCATGGCTGTCTTGCAAACCTGTATCTTTTTATAATTATTTCATCTTGGCTTGTTTTTACTAGTACTTTAAGGGGGCCAAAACTGAACAATCCGTTCCACAGAATTCTCCACGTAGTGAGTGAGTGAACGGTTTTAGCCACAGCCCGTCCTGCTCTGTGTCTCTGTGTCTCTGTCCATGGTGCTGAAACATCCAATCCAGTGTCTCCCTGTCTCAGTCTCTGTCCATGGTGCTGGAATGTCAAACAATGTCCAAGATCACTCGCTATTTTCTACCCTAGTGCACAACATTTACACTTTACATGAAAAAAAATACCATCAGAAACGTAGTCCAAACTCTAGTCGTCCAAGTCCAGCCCTTTCTGGTTTCCATTGCATTTGCAATATAGTTTGCCCTCTGTAATGATATAAATATCAAAATACGAAGGATTTTAAAATGTTGCACGTCTTGAACTAATACTGGAATTGGACCAGGGATGATCGTGGGTACAAGAGGCAAAATTATTTTCAAAAACATTTTGACCAAAAGCTTTTTGCTCATTGTTAAAAGAAGGATAATGAACTAACAGCAAAGGCTGAAAATATATATGCTGCATATCAGTCTGATCAGTGTGAATGTCTCTGCCAGGTCGATGCTGGATGGACGCCTTAGAGCTGGCCCTGAAGTGCTCCAGCCTGCTGAAGAGGACCATGATCCGCGAGGGGAAGGAGGACATGAGCACAGTAGCCACCGGCGGAGAACACTCCATTAATTTCTACAGCCTCCTCAGAGCCCACAACATCCACGGTTTCCAGTGAGTAGGAAGCAAAACCAAGGCTACAACTAATTTATATTACACATCAGACCGGCTCAAACGAGTACTTTGCAACAAGTCCCCATGGACTTCAGTGCAATTTGACGTATGTTTGGGTTGTAATTTTGACAAGTTCGTATGCATTCATCTCTTGTTATACAAACGTTTGTAAATGCGAGCTTACTCTGGATGACGTATTGCCGGTCTGATGATGCATCCCCCTTCCAATTTTGAAGCTCCTTTTTCAAATGTAACATTATTCGTTGTATACAACTAACCGCCCAATCGGCCCTGTCCTCCAGGTTCAACGACAGTGACCATTTGAAAGACCCAGACCTGTATTCAGACAAGTCGGACAGGGAGGGCGAACAGGACCACGAGGAGTCAGACCCAGAAGGCCTGGAGAAGAGCGAGGAGAGCGACAGCGACACGTCGGAGCGGCAGGACGACTCGTACATCGACCTGGACCCCAATGAACACCTGCGGGAAACCCCGTACCTGGAGCAGTCCCATGAGGAGCTCGGAGAGGTAGGGAGAGGACACAGAGTCTGATTCACTGTTTTCATATACTAGAAACACAGATCGAGTGAGTTTGGAGCATTACACCATCAGCCATTAGAATTAAAACTTCAGCTAAAAGCTGTTTTGTTGCATAATGAGGAGGAATTAGCATGTTCTTTTGCTGGGGCTGTTAGGAAAGCTGTAACACGGACACGGCTTTGATGTGTGTGGGTGTCTGCGGTGAGTTTGACAGCTCACTAATTAAACACCTACTGGAGCCGCGGCAAAATGTTTATAGCGAGGAACTAATTAAAAACCTAATTTCGCAAACCAGTTGCACAAACAGGCGCATAAAACTTTGAAGCATGTGGAGACTCGCACATTAATGTGAATGTTTCTGAGCATTGTAAGACGTCTGCAGTAGAAAAATACATTTTCTCAATTCTGTGTGTCTCCTTTTCTGCAGGCTGGCGAGGCCGCCCAGACAGAGACGGTATCAGAGGAGAATAAATCTCTGATCTGGACTCTGCTGAAGCAGGTGAGACCCGGCATGGATCTGTCCAAGGTGGTGCTGCCCACCTTCATCCTGGAGCCGAGGTCCTTTCTGGACAAACTCTCCGACTACTACTACCACGCAGACTTCCTGTCAGAGTAAGACCAAAGTTATTTAAAGGAATAGAAGTAATAGAAAAATCATTATTAGGAGCGTCTGTCTGAGTTTGGACTGTTTGTTTGATTCTCAGGGCCGCGATCGAAGAGAACGCTTACAACCGGATGAAGAAGGTGGTGAAGTGGTACATCTCTGGATTTTACAAAAAGCCAAAGGTCAGGAGAATAAACATGTACAACCCACTTCATGTTCATGAGCAACATAGAGTATCATGGAAGACCATTGATGCCAGTAAAAGAAAACAAATAAGATGAAATCTCAGCTTTGTGATGAAAAAAAAGATCCTGTAAGTCATTATAATGACTTAGTATCTCAAAATAATGATTTAGTATCTCAGAATAAAGACTTATTATTGCAAAATAAGGGCTTAGTATCTCAGAATAATGACTTAGTATCGCAAAATAATTATTTTTTAATGTCAAAATGACTTAGCATCGCAAATTAATGAGAAACTTTGTCAAAATAATGATTTAGTATCTCAGAATAATGACTATATTGCAAAAATAATGAAGTTGTATGTCAAAATAATGACATAGTATCTTAAAATAATGAGAAACTTTGTCAAAATAATGACCTAGTATCGCAAAATAATGAGAAACTTTGTCAACATAATGACCTAGTATCGCAAAATAATGAGAAACTTTGTCAACATAATGACCTAGTATCGCAAAATAAAAAAAAACTTTCTCAATATAATGACATAGTATCTCAAAATAATGACTTACTTATCTTGAAGTAATGACAGTATCTCAAAATATATATATATATTTTTTTTAATTTTATATATTTGTTTTATTATTTCGAGAAAGTTAGGGGTCTTTTTTTTTTTTTTTTATCACATTGGCGTAAATGGGCTTCCATAGTGTATCCATGCTTTCTACTGTTATGTACAGTCTGTTATACTAAACCATACTGTTGGTTTTTAATCCACAGGGGTTGAAGAAGCCTTATAACCCCATTATTGGAGAGACGTACCGCTGCATGTGGCTCCACCAGAAAACCAACAGCAAGACCTTCTACATCGCAGAGCAGGTAACGGCAGCTCTACTAGTACTGTAGAGAGTACACAAACTAGCAATCTGATTGGTCTAGAGAGATAAATCTATGGCCTGATTTCAAATCAAATAAGTTCTCTCGTATGTCTGCTCCGTAGTCGCATTCAAGCTCGGTGTGTTTTTCTTCAGGTATCCCATCATCCTCCTGTGTCAGCCTTCTACGTCAGCAACAGGAAGGACGGATTCTGCCTCAGCGGCAGCATCCTCGCCAAGTCCAAGTTCTACGGTACACTCACACGACTAAAATCCATTTATAGTAACCTTCAGGCACCTTGAATAATGAAGTGTGCTAATATTTACTCAGCTGCTTTATTATTTATTTGCTGCTGCGCCAGCACATCTGTCCGCTGACTGCTGTCGTTTACTTTTCAGGAAACTCCCTGTCGGCCATATTAGACGGGGAGGCTCGGCTCACTTTCCTCAACCGAGGAGAGGACTACGTGATGAACATGCCCTACGCTCACTGTAAAGGTCAGCGTGCACTGCAGTAGTGCTTTATGTTACTTTAATGTTGCTTTGCTCATTTGCTCAAAGCTGTAGATCTACTTAGAACAAGCTGTTTGGGTCTAGTTTCTAAGTTTTTTCATCTCGTAGGCATCCTGTACGGCACCATGACCCTGGAGCTGGGCGGTCAGATCACCATCGCGTGTGAGAAAACGGGCTACAGCGCTCAGCTCGAGTTCAAACTGAAGGTATGGCGGTGTTTAAAATAAAGCTACTAGGACCTGTAGAGCTGTTGAGTAATAAACAATAGTTCAGATGTTTTGAAGTGGGGTTGTATGAGGTACTTCTCCATAGTCGGTGTATTACCTGCAGTAGATGGAGGTCGGCGCGCCACCAGTTCGGTGAAAACAAACATGTTTTAGACACCTAAAAGAAAGGCTCACCTAAAATAAATCAGTCTAAGTGCACACTATATTTAGAGTATTTTCTCCGCTTTATCCTGCCGTCAGACAGCCCTTACCAACGGGGAACTGAAGCCGTTATATCCATCTACGCTCTCTTCAAAGCCACCAGACTGCATTGAGGAAAAACAGTAGTTTTACCTCGCAGAACACGGGAGTCGGCGGTCTACCACCGCCTCGTCGTTAAGTTTGTTCATGTTATCGTGTCATCTACTGTAGGTAATACACTACCCTTCTTCAAATCACCTGAACTATCCCTTTAATAGGGAACTCCTCAAAGCCTATATAGATACAGTACATCTTGGAGTATTTTTATGTTTCTCACATGACTTTTCTGAATGTCTGACCCCCACCACGCCACCGCCACTCCTTCTCCTCCCCTGAAAACCTCCCATCCTCCATACCATCGTTCAACTGCATTATCCCGTCACAAACTAGCGACAGGTACATGTCAGAGAGAGCAAACAGGGAATCAATACATTTCCACTGCAAATACAAATACTTAGGGCTGTCTTAGCCGATTGTTAGGTTATAGCGGGCTCCAAACATGCACTAAATTTTGGCGAGGAAAAACCTGGCATATCAATTTTCAAAGGGGTCCCTTGACCTCTGACCTCCAGATCAGTGAATGTAAATGTGTTCTCTGGGTACCCACGAGTCTCCCCTTTACAGACATGCCCACTTTATGATAATCACATGCAGTTTGGGGCAAGTCATAGTCAAGTCAGCACACTGACACACTGACAGCTGTTGTTGCCTGTTGGGCTGCAGTTTGCCATGTTATGATTTGAGTTTATTATTGTATGCTAAATGCAGTACCTGTGAGGGTTTATGGACAATATGTATCATTGTTTTGTGTTGTTAATTGATTTCCAATAATAAATATATACATACATTTGCATAAAGCAGCATATTTGCCCACTCCCATGTCGATAGGAGTATTAGATACTTGACAAATCTCCCTTTAAGGTACATTTAGAACAGATAAAAAAATGTGCGATTAATCTCAATTAAACATTTTAATCAATTGAATTAAAACAAACCAAACCATCCTGTTTTGAGTTACTACAGACACAAATGCAGATCAATGACGCATCATAAACCACAGTATGTGTTTTCTCTAAAGTAACTTCAGCAAGTAAACTGTATGTGTGCGTGTATCTCTCCTTCCTTTCCCCTTGTCCTCTTGTCCTCTCCCATAAATCGCCTCCTACACCTTTACTGTCCATTTGTCCTACCTCATCCTATTTATTTCCTTTCCTCCTCCCTTTCTGCCTCCCTTCTCCTGCTTCTCCTCTCCTTCCTCCAGCCGTTCCTGGGCAGCAGCGACAGCGTCAATCAGGTCTCTGGAAAGATCAAGCTGGGGAAGGAGGTGTTGGCGACGCTAGAAGGACACTGGGTGAGACATGTACTTCATACAGATAACAGCTTCACTGGGCTGCATCTTGTGCCGTCTGTGGGCAAGTAAGGAGAGCTTTTTGACTTTGTCCTCACAGGACAGCGAGATCTTCATCAACGACAAGAAGACGGGGACGGTGGACACTTTCTGGAACCCGACGACGGAGCTGAGGCAGAGTCGACTGACCCGCTGCACCGTCCCACCAGAGGAGCAGGGAGACTCTGAATCAGAAAGGTGGACTTCTACTTAACTATCATCTGCAGATCCTTCTATTGTTATTGGCTTTTGATTTAGTTTCCAACATCTCGATATATTTTTAGGGTTCTCTTTTAAAAGCTTGCTTGTGCAGCGTCTTCTCTTCTTTCCCTTGATGACTTTGTTCCCTCTCTCAATCCTCAGGCTGTGGCAGCACGTGACCCGGGCCATCAACAACAAGGACCAGACCGAAGCCACCAATGAGAAGTTCATGCTGGAGGAAGTCCAGCGGAAGTCTGCCCGCGAACGCAAAGCCAAATGCGAGGAGTGGATCCCCGCCCTGTTCGAGCAGGACCCCGTCACCGGAGAGTGGCATTACCGATATGCCGAGTGAGTGGCTCATCTCACCAAACATAATAAAGATCCTGCAGCCACTTTTAGAGACAACGATGCTGAGGTTTCTGTCAAATATTTTAAAACAAAACAACATTGTGCTTGTTTTAGGGAACAAACGACAAAACATTAATGTTAGATGATAATAGACTCGGTCAAAACCGAGTAAATGTCCGCTCCGTGTTGGTCAGTCTGTGAATTTGTAGCTAAATTGTTCCACTAATAGTCAGCGGTCACGTCTATAATGTTAAATCCAGCAGGCCTGCTCCTAAACTTTCTGTTATTCTGTCTAAACGATCCACCAAAAATCTACTTCTGAAAGCATTTTAAGCGAGAAACAGACGATGCCTCTGCTGAATCTAGTTTCATTTTAGAACTACGTCGCCTAGTTTGACAGCTTGGTCCAAGTTTAGTGAGCCGGACGCGGTCGCTTTGCACGTAAAGTTGAGATTTTTCAACTTTATGCAACCCTCTCCCAGTCGTCTCAACACTCCCATCATGCACTGGGCAACTGCTTCTCCTGCTTTCCAAAGCTCTGCTCCTGGCCGAAGGAGGAGATGCTTTTTGCCGGGTGCATAGCTCTCCACCTCCCGGCAAACGTTCCGACAGTAACAGTCTTCTCTCCCTCGTGAAGGACATCCCGTCCACATCAGAATCCAGAGCCCTTCTGAGTTTTTTTTCCCTCAGTCACTCCGATTACAACAAGAACGTGACGTCATATTTACACAAGACGGATCCTTTCTATCCATAACCTGCTCGCACCAGTGAGTGGAACCGCTGACAACCCCCCCCCGAAAACATAAACAAAGGACTGCAACTCCGCCTTTTCACTTTGAGAGAGCAACGGCCAATGAGAAAACTCCAACACTGGATCCTCTGCGGTCCAGTCAAAAAACATGTAACAAGTGTATTTGCCTCAATTAGAATAAAAATTACACATCAGGGCCTAAAAACTAGTCTTAATTTTAAATAGTCTAAGGACATATCCTGTATTCTCATTTTACAATCAGTACTATTATCAGGCATTTTACTTTAAAGCTTTTGCTCCCCCATCTTCCATATTGAGTTAACCGGTGTGACAGTGTGCCATCTAGTGCTGATTCCTTCTAACTGCAGGGTCTGACCTTCTGTCTGACGTAGATCAATAGATAGACGGGACAGTGCTCTACTGTCGGTGGCAGGATGTAATGATTAATAATGTTTTTCACTGGTGAAAGTGTCGTCATATATAGTTTGTTTCTGTCGTCTTTTACCCGTATTCTTCCCCCTCTACGTCTCCCCACCTCGCCCCCTGTGTCTCTCGGTCCTCCCTCCTCCCTCCATCAGCACGAGGCCATGGGATCCGCTCAACGACTTGATCCAGTTTGAGAAAGACGGCTGTATCCAGACCAAGGTCCGACACCGCACCCCTATGGTACGTTCTGGCAGTCTTATTAGTCTGAGTAACCAGGGGCCGCGGAGGGACAATTGCAAGTGCCAGGTAGGTCGTCCCGATCGAAAACCGCCATTTAAAACAAAACAAAAAAAGCAGCTCGCCGCCTCAGCCACCTTCCACGCAGCACCCGATGCACCGTCTTCATTGTCGCTTCTTCTCTTTGTGTCGCACATCGCCGTTGTCGCCTCTGCTTCTTTCTCTTTGTCTCTTGTTTTTTTTTCTTCGTTTCCTACCCTGGCACCTGCTGCTGTTCTCTCTGTATGGGAGGTCAAAGTGCACGCTGACGTAAGCAGGTTACTGTTCTTGCTTTGTCACGACGGACTCAATGTGTCACACAGGCCATATTTAGAACTATTGTATTCCTGCAGCTCCCTTTTTTGTATTTTAATTAATTAGTAAAACAAGTCAGTTTCTGAGTAATTAAGGCTGCAGCAAGTTTAATAACTTCTACACAATCTTTTCAGGCACCTTTCAAACACTCGATTAAAATATTTAACTGTGATTAATCGCATGATTGTCCATAGTTATCACACTAATCTGTTCAAAATGTACCTTAAAGGGAGATTTGTCAAGTATTTAATCCTCTTATCAACATGGGAGTGGGCAAATATGCTGCTTTATACAAATGTATGTCTATATTTATTACTGTAAATGAATTAACAACACAAATCAATGACAGATATTGTCCAGAAACCCTCACAGGTACTGCATTTAGCATAAAACAATATGCTCCAATCATAACATGGCAAACTGCAGCCCAACAGGCAACAACAGCTGTCAGTGTGTCAGTGTGCTGACTTGACTATGACTTGCCCCAAACTGCATGTGATGATCATAAAGTGGGCATGTCTGTAAAGGGGAGACTCGTGGGTACCCAGAGAACCCATTTACATTCACATATCTGGAGGTCAGAGGTCAAGGGACCCCTTTGAAAATGGCCATGACAGTTTTTCCTCGCCAAAATGTAGCATAAGTTTGGAGCGTTATTACTCGACAAGTTACAACAACATGGTACCAATGGATTCTTTAGGTTTTCTAGTTTCATATGATGTCAGTATCTTCACTTCTAGCTTTAAAACTGAGCCCGATAAAACCTAAAAATCACAAGTTGCGTTAATGCGTTAAAGAAATTAGTGGCGTAGCCTTGGTATCAACGTTAATCTTACAATGGTGAAATGTAATGAAATGATAAAGTGAGGGTTTAAACGACTGTGACATCATCACATATCTGAGCAGCATTTTGCACTTCATTGAGTTTTCTCCCATACAAAGTGTAAAAGAGAGAACATCTATCACATCAACAGACCATCCACCGCCATCAACGTCTGGTTGCTTCAGGGGCGTCCGTCACGCCCTCCTCACCCTCCACCCGCCCTCGTCTTCATTCTGTTTTGTTTCCATGTTGTGTTTGCTCACCGAGTCTCGACTTCTACTGAGCTGCTCCTTCGTTCATGTCATGTTGAGAAACTAAAGGTGCAGTGTGTGTGTACTTGCTGCTCGTATGTGTGGAGTCTGTGAAACTGTTTTTGTTCAAAGTAACCACGTGCCTAAGTACAGTACGGAAGCCCTGAGAGGCAAATTGAAAATTAAGATTACTCCGTTAAATTAATAAGTCTGTTAATTTACACATTCACACATCTGGAGTTTTTTCTTTTGCCAGCTGTTCTTCCTACATTTGGGAGCTTCAACTGTGCTAATTTTAGCCTGGATTAAGTGTTTCATTTCTTCGTATTTGTCTGATATAGTTCGCTCTTCCTTTCTAAAATGTGCCGCTCTGCCTGTCTGTCTGCAGGCCGGTAGACTTGTCCATGTCTGTGATTGGTCAGATGCTGCAAACACCGCCCCGTTCATGTGAACGCGCTCGTAGCCAGATAGAGAAACTCTGGGTTGATAACCACCGTCGTAGGAGCGCTTAGCGTGATCTCGTTTGTTAGGGTTAGTGAAGCCAGATAACGAGAAGATACCCCGGGTATGTTGAACTGACGTCGTAGTTCAGGCCTCTGATACTACAGTACATACTATATTTGCAAGTTATGTAAATTAAAACTCAACTGAAAGAAAACATGAATGCGTCGAGTCCTATTTAGAACACGGGGTACAACATGGGGTTGTAGTAGAGCGCTTCAGCCTCTTGTGGCCGAAATGAGTATTACAACAACACACTTTTCTCACATGCTTCTCAGGGCTTCTATAACTACCAGTGGAGTGATCGGAAAAATAGGTCTTGCTAGGTTAAAAATCATACAGACAACGATAATAAAGCTTTATTTCACGCTCCTTTTCTTAATAAATTGTTTGTGCACTTTTAACCTTCTGGTTAGTCATTGTTAGGAACAATCTGAATTGATGTTGCCGACCTTAAATCAGCCTTTAAACCTGTTCTGCTTGACAAAGGCTCCAGGCCTGAAAAACCGCATCACATTAAATAAAGCAGTGAGATTAAGAGCTGTAATCCAACCAGAGTTTAATCCCGTTGAACTGAGTCGTTTTAATGTGTTCGGTTCATTCTGGACTCTTGCTTGTGTTGAGTGTTTTGAATGGATGTGCGACCGACTGATGTACCAGCATGCCTTGCACGACGCCGACTAGCATGTTTGTTGATGTGATGTCGATTACATTGTAAAAGATTATTTTCTATTTTGTGTTCTTGAGTCTCTGTACTTGTGCGGATGATAATAATATACGGTTGTACAGTATGTGCTCTTATTTGTAGCTCTTGTGTGTGTGTTTGCTTGACCTGTTTCTCTTTGTGTGTGCTTATGTGTGTATCTGTGCATGTGTGTGTATCTGCGTGTGCGTGTGTGTGTGTGTGTGTGTGTGTGTGTGTGTGTGTGTGTGTGTGTGTGTGTGTGTGTGTGTATAGGTAACGGTGCCAAAGAGGAAACACAAGAGCGACAAGCCCAAGAGCCCAGAGAGTGGCTGCTCTTCACCCGAACCCGACCGCCAAGACTCGTCTGGCAGCGAACGTGAGTCACGCTCGTTTATGATCGCTTCCAGTACACACGCACACACAGAGGTTAATGTGAATAGAACGGGTTGTACCTTCTATGATAAAAAGTCTACATATAATATTATTATTAGTATAATATTACTATGGTTATATGTTACCTAGATGGCTATAAAGCTTTTACTTCCAACCCATCTGCAGAACACCAAATGAGCTGAGACTGAGTTAGTAAACAGCACACTCTAGTGGTGTTAGTTATTTCCTCTGTTTCTTCTGGAGGTGATGGTGTTTATATTTCATATTTCATTTAGTCCAAGTGTCCAGACACAACATTGAAATTATACAATAATAATCTGGTATCTGCAGGTCTTGAAAAGTCTTAAAAAAGGCCTTAGCAGGTATTAAAAAGTCTTAAATTTAACGTGTCAGCTTTAACAGGGTTTCTTTATGGCCGTAGACCGTAACATTAAAAAAGGCCTTAGCAGGTATTAAAAAGTCTTAAATTTAATTTTTAATTGGCTTATCCATCCATCAATGTTCTGCTGCTTATCTAGGTCCAGGTCACATAAATTGATTGATTATAATATTAGGTATTATTGATATATACAGCTGGGAAGCATGACAGAACTGTGATATAATGGTCAATTAATTCATCTACTTAATCAATAATTGTAGGCCTTATTTTCCCTACTGGGTTTGAGTGATTATTTAATGATGAAAAATGTATTGAATTGCATTGTATGTGGTGTCAAAAAGGTCTTTGAAAAGTCTTAAATTGAATTTAGTGAACAGATTAAAGAGGACCTTTTATGCTTTTCCCCTTTCCTTTAGTGTGTTATCAAGTTTTTTGTGCATGTAAAAGGTCTGCAAATTTATAAAGTCCAGGCCAAAGGGAGTTACTCTCCCCCACAGAAACACTGCTCCTGAACTGTCCCGCCTTTTCTTCCGTAACATGGTGATGTCACCAAGTAACACATTTGCAAAATACCTGCTTAGCGGCTAGTTTGCTCTCACGCTCTCAAGCAAAGCTAGTTAGAGCGGAGCTGGAGCATTTCAGACAGAGGGTGCAAAGAGTTGCTGCAGCACAGCCGGTATGAGAAAAGTAAAGTGTTTTTTTGAACATTAAAGCGTGTAAACATCTTCTAGTAGAAACCCAAAACACAAGTATGCACCTGAAAACGAGCCTAATACGTCCTCTTTAAATGTAACACACTCTGTTTCAGGACACAAAAGCAAGCATAACAGTCGGCTGAGGAAAAAAGGAGCAGACCTCAGCGAACTTCAAAGTGCCATTGAATCTATAAAGCAGACGCAGGAGGACATTAACAGGTGAGAAGCGCACCGACCGTGAGCGTGATATGACGCCTGCCTGCCCTTTTTGAGCATCTACACTGAACTCCCGTGTGTGTGTGTGTGTGTGTGTGTGTTTGCAGGAACATCAGCGTGCTGAGGAGTCGCGCGGCAAGCCGGGTGGAGGGCAGCTCTTTCCTCCAACAGCGCGACTACGTCATCATCATTTTCCTCATCCTCCTTCAGGTCCTGATCAACTATGTCTTCAAGTAGCAGCCATACCCCTCAGAGAGAGAGAGAGACAGAGAGAGACAGAGAGAGACAGAGAGAGACAGAGAGACAGAGAGAGAGAGAGAGTAATGCCCTCACACACACTCAATATACACATAATGAACTTTACAGTGGGGAACTCTTACAGAGACGTGAACTTTGACCTCTCACAATAAGAGACTCTTCTTCTCTGTCTTTATTAAATCCAACGTCCAGAAAAGTGGAGACTTCCACATGAAAAGAGACTTTTTTTTAACTTTATTTTTAACCGATCCATTCCAAAACTCTGGGGAGATCCACAGATTTCAAAAGCGAAGAGGAGCGGCGACGAGGAGACGCAGTCGGGAGGTGAGATTTTTGGTGCGATTAAGTCTCAACTGCCACTCCGGAGCTTATTGATGATTTGCCTTGATGTATGAAAGAGGCAAAGACACAGACTTTTTTTTTTTTTTTTTAGCTGTTGTTTGTTTTTTTTGGAGTGAAACTACTCTGTGATTTTACATTTCACCTCAAACAGGGAACCTTTTAACACGGAGACGAGTACCGCGGCTCAGATGGTAAAATATACCTTTAATTTTAATGTTGTTTTTATTGTTTTTTTTTTGCTTGGTGTGTCCTTCGTTGAATAAGCGTCTGCTTGGAAACAAAAAAGCAGTGATAAGGGAGAGAAAAACAAAGTGGTCCAATGACTTTTTATTTTTTTATTATCAGATCCTTTAACGTGGGCTAAGGGCGAAACGGACGAGGAGCACGAGTGATATTGTTAAAAGGAACAGAAGCTATAATTTCTGCTGTATATTAAATCTTCACCTTTTTGCATACAAAGTCAATGTTGAAAGATAAAACGTCCTTGTATACTGTAGGTAGCATGTACAGACAGGAGCGTGGTTAGGATATTAGCCCTATGTACAGTATTTTGTCTTAAGGCACAAATGCACTGGAAACGTCAGATATTTGTGTTCATATAGTTTTTTATCATCAGAATACCTTTACATTTCTGCTCCGAGGACGTCTGGAGCATCAACAAAGGGTCCAAAGAAAACTTTTTGAGTGATTGTTTTCACGAGCTTCAGTGACCACTGCCCTAGTGTCATGGAAAGGGAGTTGTTTTAATCAAAGTCAGCAAAGCTAATGGAGAATTAAATCGATTAAGGATTGTGCTTTCTCGCTGAGAATTAGACGAGAAGATCGATACCACTCTTGTGTGTGTACGTTCATATAATACAACCAGCAGATCCAAAGGTAACAGTATCTGCGTACCGGCACCTCTAATGCTGACTAACACGGTATATCTCTTGTTGGTATAATCTGCACAAAAACCAGAGTATAAAGACGACACATATTGGTTTTACGGGGGGTTAATTTAAGTTAAATAAATGAGATACTAGTTAGTTAGAGAGCTTGAGACGTGCTGGTAGGTGGATTTTGTTCGCTTTAGACGGAGCCAGGTTCAGACTGAGTGGTATCAATCCTCTCGTCTAATTAAGTATTAACTATTCCTTTTAAAATGAGTTATATTGAATTACAGAGTTAAGTTGTGCAACAACATAGATGAAATGTAAAAGGTGCAAAGACTAGCTAATCTAAAGAATGATCTCCAAATATAAAACTCCAGATGGCTTTGCCACGGAAGAGAAAACCCTTAACACTCCCCTTAAGCTGCCGACCGCAGCGTCACGTCACGTCAAATTCAGAGCATCATCGCTTTCAGTGCTTTTGCGCCTCTCAGATGTTAACCAGGAAAACTAGTATAGACACTTTAGTAAGCTACTAGTGGGAGGAGGAGATAGACTTTGTTTTCTAATTAATGACTACTAATCACCACAGTAAACCATTCCAAACGTACGCAAGTACCAGCCAAACTCAGTGTGTAGAGAGTAGAGAGTCGACCCCGTTCACTGTGTAAATAATATCCAGACGGGACGGCAGCGTTCCTCGCGAGTAGCGCGTTGGCGTTTTTTTCAAACACCGAGGTTCACAATACAGACACTCCCGCGCTCTGTGCACAAGCCAGTCTTTTTTCAACCTTGTGTGTCTTTCTGTCCACTGCTCTGTAGATACACATGGACATGGGCAACAAATAAAACATTAGTGGGGTACACAGTTATAATTACTGTCGCAACTTTATCCAAACGGCCTCCAGACGTTGCCGTTATTCAGCAGGTTCAGGTTCTAATCTGTTGCCTTCTTCTTTGGAAACATTTTAAAGTCTTATAAAACAAATAGCAGACATATAAGACCCCGTAAATGTGACGGCTTATGAGGACGTTAAGCGCTGTGTTTAGCGCTATCACACAGGAAAAACAAACTCTGGTACCAGCAATCTAGATTGTATATTAATACGTGAGTTTGAAAACTATTCTTTTCGGTATCAATCAAGGATGAAGGCGGCATATTAGAACCCGTACCTGAGCTTTTTAACCACAGTCTGTCAGGATTTCTCCGAAAATTTCAAGCAACTACTTATTAAGGCTAGGGATGCTCATTTTGAAAATGTTCTGAACCGATAACCGATCATCGTTAACCGATTATTAACCGTTAACCGACAAGATTTGTGCCTCGCACCAGCCGCAGGAGCACAACAGATATTCGTTGACGGGAGTCCTCAGTTCAGCGTTCGGGAGCGTTAACTTAGCAGCTACGATGCTGCGTGTAGTGTCGCGGACATGCAGCCACTTTCCCAGTAAAAGTCTCCACCAGGCAGGTTGTCAGCTGTGTGTCTGCTTAGTTTGCTCGGTAGCTTAGCAGGTTGTATTTGGTGCTACGTTAGCAGCTCTAGCGTTGCCGGAGGCTTTGTGCTCGCTGCCGCCGCACACGTAGTCTGCGTAACTTTAACGAGTTTCCAACAGACCGTGTGTGTGTGTTGGCGGTGAGTGTGAGGTTGTTGGTGTTGTTCTAGCTGTGATCGTAGGTGTAGCAGAGTGTGGACAGTTTATTTGGCGGTGAATAAATGCTACGAAACTACAACTCCTCTGCTCCGCTCAAGCGAGCCGGAAAGACCGGAGTCTACTTCCTGTATCCTGCAACTCCGGCTCCGCCTCTTAAGGTGGGCTGTTAAGGTGGACCAGCTTTTCTCCTTGAAGAGACGAGCTGCTCCTCTGAGCCGCTCAGCTTTTGAGTTAATTATTAACATTTCTCTTAACCGATAGCGTTAATCGGTTAAAATGCTTAATGTCGGTTAACGGTTAAACGGTTAATTATGGACATCCCTAATTAAGGCAATTCAAAAACGATCCAATCCGGTGATGGATCCGATCATTGATTTTGTGCGTCTCTTCAGCCTGTCATGATGTTAGCCTTGTCGACGTTTACATATCCGATTGCCTCCGCCGTCAGCAGACTGTTGAGCGATGAAAACTTTGTAACGCTAACCAACCACAGGTATATAAAGAGAGACTGGTGGCATCGTCGGGAGCCAGTTGTACCCCCCCCATCCCCTTACACCCCCCCGTAAGTTACCCGGCTGGCCCGTGTGTATCTGTACGTGTATTTTTGTGTATCCTCATTGCCTCGATCGCTCATCTTAAATAGAGATTCCAGATGTTAGAATGTGGAGAAATAAAGTATATACCAGTGCCTTCTAGAGTCGGACTGGGGAGGGGGTGGATAGGGGAGGTGATGGGGGGTCGGCAGGGATGTTGGGGGGGTTGTGGTGTCCCAAGTGTCTCGGTGAGCGAATGATGACAGGAATGATCTGGAATAAAAGTGGGGGGGGACTTGGACTGGTATCCTGGCGGCGGCTGTAGTAGATGTTTCAGAGCGGACGTGCCATACGAAGCCTTAGAGATGAGCCTGACTCCGGCTCCAGAGCTCACCGAAACCCCCCCCCCTCCCTGAAGCGTCGCCATAGTAACTCGCCCGTAGGTTTTCCGGATGCTGATTCCTGCCACAGAGAGAGAGCGAGAGATGGAGAGAGAGACCACTCCTCTCCGTTGTCGTCCTCGTCCCTCTCTCGCTCTCTCAAAACACCAAAATTCAGAGGGGAATAAAACATCTCTGTTGTTGTTGTTGTTGTTGTTCTTGTTGTTGTTGTTGCTGTATCTGTAAAATAATAACGTTTTATTTATTCCTCTTTTGTATGTGGGTTCATGTTTTTTTCTGCTCGTAGCTTTAGGGTCACTTGTTCAACGTTTTTCAGAATCACACGGTTTTATCCAACTCCTCGCTACTCGATGTCACACACGAGCGACTGTCCTCAACTTGTGCACACTGTCAATGTCTACTGCCCCCCCCAACACACACACACACACACACACACACACCTACCCTTTTCCTATCTGAGTACATGAATATATTTACTATATCTTCAAGGTAACTATAACTTCCTGTAAGTTTATGGTCACATGTAACATAACACAGAATAAAAACAAATGACATCCTTCTGTCTCACTTTTATTATTATTCATTCTGTATTTATTGATATTGTACGAGAGGTGTGTCATTACTGTTTAGATTACCGGTCCATTACTGTTGGATGTGTCTTTTGTGACTGTAAAGACAATCTAGCTCAGGGGTCTCCAACCTTTTTCCCTCTGAGTGCTAATTTGACAAAATGAAAGTGGCCGATAGCGACACAAAGCACCACCAAGTTGTACATCGCCAATAGCAGACATCATTTCTGTCTTACTTTTATGGTCTTTTAATAACGTTTCAGCCACCGCAGTAATCGCCTCTATTGCAATCCCGCCATCGGTGAAGGTCTTTTTGTGTTTTGTTAAGCCTGGGACACACCAGGAACGTCAGGAGCACGTGGCGGCTGCGTGGCGTGGCGGCTGCGTGATTCACGCGTCGGGTGTTCACACCAGCTGCGTTTTAGCTGCGTGTCTGCTGCTGTCAGCCCTTTCTTTTTACATAGAGTTTGCCTTTTAATGACCATTTCATTTCATTATAAACATAATTTATATTTATTTTAGACAGCGAAAGGTTCAGAAACGTGTGGTAATTTGTAAATAATAGTAATAATCCACAATTAAAACCCGTACTGTATTCATTCATGGAGACGTGCAAGTCACTGCATATTCTACAACACTGTCCGGCACATATATCAGAATAAAAGCCTCATGTTAACAAATGAAGGAATTCTGTCCACAGAAAAAAAAAACGCTTGAGGGCTTTTATTTTGAAATGAAAGCAGGAAGTGTTGATTCAAAAATGTATCTTTTTTTCATCTCCGTAACATTTTGTACAGATGTCTAGACATTGAAACTGTCGTAATGTAGCTGATATGATGTCAATATACAGTCAATAGATCACTGGATGTGTGCCACTAAACGAAGCCTCTGCTGCGTTGGCCTTCTTCGTCAGTTTAACAAACAGAGACTCGTCTTTTAAGCTTGTTTTCAGCTCCTTCACCTTCTCCGTTTGTAAACTGCTACCAGCCGGAAAGCTCAATGAAAAGTTGCTGTGGACTTTGGTGAAGCGGCGCTCGACGTTACATCTTTTACCGACTGACACACTCGCACCTCATTCACCTTTATGAGAAAGAAAAACTGTTACCCACTCCTCATGAAAATAGCAGATTTTTTGTCCTTCTTTTGTCGTTTAATTGACGGGTGATTAACAAAAAGTAATGTTGGATGTGTGTTAATTTGATTGGATTAACATTTAAACAGTTTACAAAGTGACTGTGTGTTATCAAATGTACGTGCATATTCTTTACCTCTTTCAGACACAGGTAGCGAGCTACCGGCAGCTCACGAGCTACCGGCAGCTCACGAGCTACCGATCGCTCACGAGCTACCGGCAGCTCACGAGCTACCGGCAGCTCACGAGCTACCGATCGCTCACGAGCTACCGGCAGCTCACGAGCTACTTGTTGGAGACCAAAACATGAACAATTATGCAAGGTGAGGTCAAAGCTAGTGCGTATGGAAATATGTCGCCAAGACTCAGCTGGAGTGGAGAAACAAATCTAAATAACATCAGAAAAACCAAGTGGTGGAAAATGAATGATTTCAACTGCCCTGATTCATGGATTAAAATCTGTGTGTGTGTGTCTGTACAGCTATCTCTGTGAGGACCGATGTGTTAGACCTTCAGAGTGAGGACATCTTGGCCGGTCCTCACTTCGGGAGAGAGGCGGAAGACTAGAAAGATGG